>OX457044.1:33780476-33852149 GCA_949752735.1 Lumbricus terrestris | reverse complement strand
GGGACCTTGGGCAAGTCCTTCACTCGCAATTGCTTGGGCGCTTCGGCGTGAAACTCCGATGCAGTGTCCGCTCTGCAGTCGGGAGCGCCTCTGAGTAGAGAGCTGGAAGGGGCGCTGTAGCGGTAGAATGCTTCTTATCAAACAAACCTATTAAATGATGCATTGTATAAGTATTAAATAGGTAAGAATTAAGCTAGACAATATGTGGCGTATTGTAGATTATAATTAATATTACTTGTGGCATTAAGTTAGATAATAATAATAGCGCTATAACAATTCTTGAATACGCGCTACATCAATTATTGAAATACAACGGCAGACGATAAAGTTAGACAGCGAAAAGATGGCGAAGGAAGAAGACGTAGATTTCTGAGCAAGGGCGGCCATTGACTAATGTGGCGTCCTTGTCGGTAATTCAGAAGATCTGACGGTGAATTGGGTGTGGAAGGCGACACGCTGTCGGCCTGTCCCACTGGTGAGACTATAAGTCCTTGGGAACAGAGATACCAGGGCTTGTCGAACGGAAACTTTGCGAAGTTTGGTGTGACACTTGCGAGTGAACTGCGATTCGACATCGGGAGAAGGTCGATTCGGAACTGCAATTGCGATTGGAGTTCGACGGCAGAAGAAAGGGGCGAAACGACTACAAGACGAGCAAGCGACGAGAAGCTACCGTTGCTTGTGGAGAATCAACGAGGCGGACGAAACTACAGAGTGCTGTGCCAGCTACAGCATTCTCCGTCTACGCAGCTACAGAAGAGAATTGGAAACGACGGCAAGCAAGAAGAAGGTGACCTTCCTTCATCTTCGAACCATCATTCCAATCCATACGAACTGAAGAACTTCTACATCTACGCTGGAAAAGTCCAACGTGGAAGATAAGAAACAAGCTATAATATTATTAGATAATACGCCACAAATAAGTAGATAGGATTATTGATTGTATTTTACTGTTTGATATTCTTTTATTATAATATAATCTTTAAACGAATCTCAGCTACATTTGTTTTAGGTCCTAGCTCATTCTAATATTGATCACCCAAAGGCCTCTGAGCATAAAGTTCCCTATTAAAACTAGATTTAAAACCCTAGCTTTTGATGGCAGTGACAAGAGTGGGTGCCCATGCCCGGGATAAAAGTCAGTAAAGATTTAAGTCAGTAAAGATTTAAGTCAGTAAAGATTTAAGTCAGTAAAGATTTAAGTCAGTAAAGATTTAAGTCATTAAAGATTTAATTCAGTAAAGATTTGAGTCAGTGAAAAACTGTCTTTTGAACAGTATTAGAAAAGCTTTGAACAATTATAGCTAGGAGATTGTTAGAGACTAAATCTGAAATTGTAGATTGAAGATACTGCAGTAGGTGTATGAACTATTAGTTGTTGTTGTGGAACTGAATTGACACTTTGCAGAATTGAACAATTTCTATTTGTTAGAAATTTAAATAGCGCACATAGTTGCCAATATTTTTGTCATAAGTTGCTAGTCAGCAAGTGAGACAGTAAGTATGTCTGTCAGTGATTTTGAAGCTTGGTTAGAAATTGCCAAACGGATGAACATGGAAGGGGACGAGACACGTGCCTTTGTCAAAGAAAGACAGGCAGAATGGAGACAAGATAGAGCGACTGAGAGGGAGATCGCCAAAGAGATGAAATTAGCTGAAACAGCAGCAGCAGCAGAAGTCAAGAGACTTGAGATAGAAGCGGCAGCAGAAACGAGAAAGGCTGAAGCAGAAGCAGAAACGAGAAAAGCTGAGGCAGAAGCAGCAATGAGAAAAGCTGAGGCAGAAGCAGCTGAGACAGAAGCGAGAGAAAGTCGCTTGGCAACAGAAGCCAGAGAACAGCGCGAACACCAGTTAGAGATAAAGAGACTTGAAGCACAGGTGAGAATGCGTGAAATTGATTCGAGAGGGGAACAAAACCGAGAGCACGAGAATGACTACATGAGGATCGGTGATGGTCAACAACAGGGAGATCACCGAGAAAACAATAAAGGAATCAGAAATATCAAATTTCCTATATTCAACGAGTCAAAGGATTGTTTAGATGCCTACTTGTTGAGATTCGAGCGAACATGTGTTGCGTATGAAATCAGAAAAGAAGTTTGGTCGTTAACGTTAGCTAGACATTTGGAAGGCAGAGCACTGGAAGTATACCAAAGGTTGTCTGCAGATGAAGTGCAAGATTATGAGTGTTTGAAGACTCAGCTGTTGAAGAGATTTCAACTGACTGAAGGTGGTTATCGAAACAAGTTCAAAACCAGTAAAATGGAATCTGGAGAGACACCTTCTAGTTTTGTACATAGATTGAGAAGGTACATGCAGCAGTGGTTAGCACAAGCGGGATTTGAAAGAACTTACGAAGGAGTGGAAGATCTATTGTTGAAAGATCAGTTTTACCTGACGTGCAGTACTGAACTTCGTATGTTTATAAAAGAGAAGGGTAAAATGAGTTTGAAGGACATGTTAGTTTGTGCGGAATCACACATTGAAGCACACGGTTACAAGTACAGCGAGCAGTCTGTAAAACCAGATGTGAAATTTCATAGTGACAGGTTGAACGGTAGACCGTATGAACACAGACCCAAAGAACAGTCTGGGTACAATCTGAACAGGAGTAGAAGTGATGTGAAGATAAATCAGGGTACACATCAAAACCGAGGATTCAGCAGGGAAAGAGAAATTGCAACTGGACATAAGATTACTTGTTTTTTCTGTGGAGAACAGAACCATAAGGCTTATCAATGCCCAAAGAAAAACAGGGGTACATTTAAACACACTGCAGCAGCAGTACAAATATTCGAAAGTCGAGCACACTTGGTTAAGCCAGAAAGTGAAATACAGAGAGTGGTTGAAGTTACAAGTGGAGAACAACAGATGAAACAGGGTGAACATAATAAAATACCACCAATGTACATGGCAGCTAGTGCAATGGTGATAAAAGACAATGATGGATGTATTAGCCTTGAAGATAAGAGTGAATACCAGGTGACAGTTAATGGAAACACAGTGGGATGCTTATACGACACAGGCGCAAGTTGTTGTATTGTAAAACGTTCTTTGATAAATGAAGAAGCGTTGACTGGAGAAGAAACACATTGTGTTTTAGTTGATGGGAGTTTAAGATGTTTCCCATTGGCTAAGGTGTACATAGAGAGTGAACATTTTAATGGTGAAGTACAAGCGATGGTGATGGAACAGCCAATAAAGCCAGTAATAATTGGGAAAATCAAAGGATTGAAGTACATGGTTAAGGATGAAAGAACTGAGAGTGTGACAAATCATGAGCCAAAAGAAATAATTGAGAAATGTACTGAAGTGGAAAACAAAGGAATATTGATTAGAAAAACAGAACATGAAGAAAGACCTATTGGTGCAAAGAAAACAGTAAGATTTTCTGACGATGTGATGAGGAATCAAGATGAAAAATTAATGACAGTAGCAGTTGTGGAGACTAGAGCAGAAGCTAAAAAGGTAGCAAAATACAAACCATTGAAAGTTGCGGAGATGCCGAACTTGAATGTGTCAGTAAAAGAGATACAGGAGTTGCAGAGTCAAGATGAAACTATGTCGAAACAAATGGAAAGAGCAATTGAATGGGATGGTAACGAAGACAACATAGAAGATAAACCATATGTGAAAAAGAAGGGATTGTTGTATAAAAGATACAAAGAAGTACAGAAGGATGAGGTGAAATGGCAACTAATGGTACCTAAACCATTGAGGGATAAAGTGTTAGCAGTGGCACACAATTCATTGTTATCGGCTCATTTAGGAATGAGGAAAACACATGATAAGATTCTAAATGAATTCTATTGGCCTGGAATAGGACAAGATATACGGAGATATGTGTTGAGTTGTGATATTTGTCAAAAATCAGTTGACAAGAAGGTGAACCACAAGGCGCCTATGGGTCATCTACCTGTATTAGATGTACCATTCAAACACATATGCATAGACATAATCGGAGAAGTTAACCCTATGTCTGCAAGGGGTTATCGATACATATTGACCATCATAGATTTGAGTACAAGGTACCCGGAAGCTATTCCATTGAAAGGAATTAGTACTGAGGAAGTTGCAGAAGCTTTGTTCGGATTTTATTGTCGTATGGGAGTGCCTCAGAAGATCCATACTGATCGTGGAAGCCAGTTCACTTCTGAACTCATGGCTGAAGTAAATAAGATGCTATTGATAAAACACACCATGACGAGTCCATATCATGCAATGGGCAATGGATGTGTAGAACGGCTTAATGGAACCATCAAAGCGACGTTGAGGAAGTTGATTGGTGAACAAGCGAAAAAATGGGATCGTTATATAGCTCCATTACTGTTTGCGTTGAGAGACACAGTACATGAGAGTCACGGTTTCACACCATTCGAACTAATATTTGGTAGATCGTGTAGAGGACCAGTGCAGATCCTGAAGGAGTTATGGACCAATGAGACAGTGGAAGAAGAAGTGAAAGACGTGTATACGTATATGCAGGATTTGAGAGAAAGGATTGAGGAGACTTGTGATATGGCGCAGAAGGCGATACACAAAGCGAACGCTAAAAACAAGAAGTATTATGACAGGAAAGCGAGATACAGGAAGTTGGGAATAGGTGATAAGGTGTTGTTACTATTGCCTAGTTGTAAGAACAAGATGTTAGTAAAGTGGCAAGGGCCATATGTTGTGAGAGAGAAGATTGGAGACTATGATTACAGAGTTGAAATTGAGAAAGGAAAGATAAAGACATATCACATTAATATATTGAAGAAATACCACGAAAGAGAAGATGCCGAGACCGTAGCGTACATTTCAGCAGTAGTATATGACGGAAAAGTGGGAGAAGATGAAGAAGAAGAAATATTGGATTTATATGTAAGTGAACAAACAGAGACCTATGAAGATGTGGATATAAATCCTGATTTGGATGAGGAACAAAAAGGAGAAATGAGGAAACTACTGAAGAAATATGAAGACATATTCACAGACAAGCCTGGGAGAACAGACTTAGTAAAGCATGAAATACATTTGACGAGTGAAGAACCAGTAAGACAAAGAGCGTATCCAACACCATACCATTTGCAAAAAGAAATAGATAAGGAGATCCAGACGATGTTGGACAATAAGGTGATAGAAAGATCAGAGGCAGCTTATGCAGCACCGCTGGTGGTTGTCAAGAAATCAGACGGAAGCAATAGGCTGTGTTGCAATTACAAACAGCTGAACAAGCTTACAATATTTGATCCTGAGCCTATGATGACAAATGAGGATATTTTTAATAAGTTGAGTGGTAGTAGAATCTACAGCAAGTTCGATTTCTGCAAGGGTTATTGGCAGATCCCTATGAGTCCAGAATCGAAAGACTACACTACATTTGTATGTGCCAATGGGATATACAAGTTCAATGTGATGCCTTTTGGATTGATCAATAGTGCGTCAAGTTACAACCGTTTAATCAGGAAGATTCTTCAAGGAACAGAAAATCTTGAAAGTTATGTCGACGACATTCTAGCGCATAATAAAGGATGGAGAGAACATTTGAAGACTTTGGAGATATTTTTCGAAAGAGTGAGACAAGCGAATTTGACATTGAAGCCGAAGAAGTGTTCAATAGGATATGGAAAGATTGACTTTTTGGGACATACGTTGAACAAGGATGACATAAGTCCAAAGGAGAAATCAGTGGATAAAATAGTAGACATGCCACGTCCAAAGACAAAGAAACAAGTCAGGAGTTTTCTTGGAGCGATAAACTATTATCGGAAATTCATACCACACTGTGCGGAAATCATGGCACCGTTAAGTGACTTAACGAAGAAGATAGCACCTGGAATGGTAGAATGGAATGAAGAGCTGGAAGATAGTTTTACAAAGTTGAAGAACGAATTGGCGAAAGAACCAATTCTGAGACTTCCAAATTTAGAGAAGGATTTCATCCTACAAACTGATGCAAGTGGGAGTGGAATCGGATGTGTGATAATGCAGCAGTACGAGGGGACGAATCATCCCATAGCGTATGCGAGCAGGAAGCTGTTAGAGCGAGAGAGAAGATATTCTGTGGAAGAAAGAGAGTGCTTAGCAATCATGTGGGGTATAAGCAGGTTCGACCGATATCTTTGTGGAAAGACATTTACAATTGAGACAGACCATTGCGGATTGCAATATATGAAAGAGGGTCGAATGAAAAATGCAAGGGTGATGAGATGGAGTTTGGCACTCCAAAACTATTCCTTTAACATTAGATATATTAAAGGGTCCGAAAATGTTATGTCCGACTATTTAAGTAGAGGGATTGTGTAGTATAAGTTGAGATAAAGTAAATGAAGAAGTGTAAGCCAGTGAGTAAAGTGTATTAATTGTCATGTCGTGTATAGTAAGTGAATTAGTTTACTAGGTTAGTTTGTTAAGTAGGTGAGTTTGTTAAAGCCTGTAAACAGTCTTTTGAAGGAGGGGCATTTGTAGCGGTAGAATGCTTCTTATCAAACAAACCTATTAAATGATGCATTGTATAAGTATTAAATAGGTAAGAATTAAGCTAGACAATATGTGGCGTATTGTAGATTATAATTAATATTACTTGTGGCATTAAGTTAGATAATAATAATAGCGCTATAACAATTCTTGAATACGCGCTACATCAATTATTGAAATACAACGGCAGACGATAAAGTTAGACAGCGAAAAGATGGCGAAGGAAGAAGACGTAGATTTCTGAGCAAGGGCGGCCATTGACTAATGTGGCGTCCTTGTCGGTAATTCAGAAGATCTGACGGTGAATTGGGTGTGGAAGGCGACACGCTGTCGGCCTGTCCCACTGGTGAGACTATAAGTCCTTGGGAACAGAGATACCAGGGCTTGTCGAACGGAAACTTTGCGAAGTTTGGTGTGACACTTGCGAGTGAACTGCGATTCGACATCGGGAGAAGGTCGATTCGGAACTGCAATTGCGATTGGAGTTCGACGGCAGAAGAAAGGGGCGAAACGACTACAAGACGAGCAAGCGACGAGAAGCTACCGTTGCTTGTGGAGAATCAACGAGGCGGACGAAACTACAGAGTGCTGTGCCAGCTACAGCATTCTCCGTCTACGCAGCTACAGAAGAGAATTGGAAACGACGGCAAGCAAGAAGAAGGTGACCTTCCTTCATCTTCGAACCATCATTCCAATCCATACGAACTGAAGAACTTCTACATCTACGCTGGAAAAGTCCAACGTGGAAGATAAGAAACAAGCTATAATATTATTAGATAATACGCCACAAATAAGTAGATAGGATTATTGATTGTATTTTACTGTTTGATATTCTTTTATTATAATATAATCTTTAAACGAATCTCAGCTACATTTGTTTTAGGTCCTAGCTCATTCTAATATTGATCACCCAAAGGCCTCTGAGCATAAAGTTCCCTATTAAAACTAGATTTAAAACCCTAGCTTTTGATGGCAGTGACAGGCGCTATAACAAGTGCACATACATACATACATGTACATACATTAATAAAATATAATTAATAATAATGATGATAATAATAATAAAGATGCTACATAGTCTGTCAGTTTTCCTTATAAATTCATCAACCTCAGACTAAATAACCGTAACAATTAAAATATTCAGAATAACAGCACTTTCTTCCAGCCTAAACTACTTCTACACTTGGTGCCAACTTATACAATAGCCTAATAAAAGCATCAGCATTTTGAACACTATTATTGCCAGCGACAATTTCACACAGGTGCAGGAGTAAAAATATTATGATGGAAGAAAGAAAGAAAGGGTTATTTGGAGCTTTTTATAACAACGTCATCTCATTTTACTTCAGTTATCATCAAATCCTAATTGATATTCAACCAATCTTTTCAGATATGCAAGATTATACCAAAAAACCATTGCTGAGTGTAATAACATCTTTACTTTCCACCTAACTGCCCTACATTCTCTGCATTGCAAAAGTGATGACATCATGGCCTCAATACTGAATAACTCCACTTACCCAAGATTTCAATAGGTTAACCAAGTTATCAATAGGTTATCCAAGTTATCAATAGGTTATCCAAGTTATCAACACCTCATAGAGCAATAAAACCAAATTGAAGAACTGGACTAAGATCCACCCAGCTTATCGGGGCAATTAAAGCCATTTCCTCAGCTAATCCTTGAGTAACAGAATTAAGTCTCTGCCATTTGCTGATAGCGAAAACTACTTAGTGGACAATTTGAGCTAAAAGCTGCGTCAATGAAAGATGCAATTTATGGTAAATTACTAGCAGAAATGATGGAAGGAAATTTTGAACTATTGCTAAATTTTTCAGCACACATAATGAAGTTACCGTTTTCACAGAGTAAACATGAGCAAATACAGGGAAGCAGACACAAAGATACTAGTGAACAGACAGTGAGGCAGACAGACAGGCGCACAATGAAAGAGACATCCCATTGCATCAATCTCAATGCATCCACATGCGCCAAATCCCGCAACTAACTTCCTATATATCTTCCATTTAACTTTATCCATTTAATTTATCCATAATCAACACAGGAGAGACATGTCAAACTTTCTACAGGAAAGGTAATACAATTAACAAATAAGAAAAGAAATGAAACAAAATAAAGAACCACGTGAGGCTGGAATTACTATGGATCTACTTCACGGAAACCGTTATTAAAGCTACGTTCCAAAGATTCAAGAAGAGGAAGAAACACCAGAAGACCAACAATCATCCCTATACACAAAAAATAAATGAAGATCTGTAAGAGTATAACAAAAATTATGGAGGTATCAGCCTACACAGCATTCCAGGAAAAGTCTTCAACAAATTAATACAAAACAGAACTCAGAGAAGAACAAGTCGGATTGAGGCCAGGAATAGGAACAACTGATCAACTTTTCACCATACGACAGATACTTGAGAAGCATAGAACACAACCAGAAAGTCTTCATCAGCATCATAGACTTCAATATTTTGAGCAAATGGCTGACATCAAGAACACATGACGATGATGAACAGTAAACTAAACAGACACTTTGGACACTTCATTAGTAACTGCATGTAGCAGCTATGAAATGAACTTTATACCAGATGGAAAATTGTATAGCCTAATCTTTAATAGAGAGTAAAAAATTCATGCTGCAATCAAGACCACCAGAGACAAAATAAACAAATAAATGCAAGAAAGAGCACAGATCAAAGATTATTTCAGAGCCAACTACAGTGTGAAACTACGCCAGAAATTAATGCTATGCCAATCACAAACACACATATATATAATTATATATATATATATATATATACATATATATATATATATAAGTTTCTCCTAAAACCAGTCATGCAGAAATTAGTGTAAAAGAATATATGATATCAACCAGCCGCAATAAAAGCTAGAAAACTAACAGCAATGCTAATAACATTATTAGCCGCAAGATCCATCCACAACCAGACAACAATAGAATTCATAGCCATCATAATTGTATTGTATCATCGGATCACGAACAAAAGAAGTTGCCAGATGACAATGAAAAATGTCAGCAACAAAACCTACGCTCACCTGTTCAAAACCGAGTAGAGTAGAATCAACTTACTCGAACTGTTCGGTGTGATTCGTTCTTGAGCAGAAATCGCCCTTCTCGATCGTCCCTTCCCCAGTGAAGCTGGACAAGCAGGGGACACTCACGCTCACCAAGCCTTCGCTCCTCTACAACAAGTCATGAAATATTATAACATGTATAATTATAAACCAAGCAATGTAATTTTAATAATATTAATTACAATAATATTCCTTAATTAATTCAAACTGGTAAGTACACAGTAAGATCAGTAACAGATAATAACTAGTTTAACAGAAGTTGAATCTAACTGTATGGCAGTCTGCAGGGTGTCCATCTGTCCAACTGCTCATTTTGAGGTTGCCCCTGGGAGTGGAAGGCTGAGTCAACCTTACGGGGCTAGCGGGCATCGACCAACATACATGGTGCCAGCGTGTTTCTAAGCAACCATCTTCCCAAACGTGCAATGCCATTTCTTTGCAGGTATTTTAATATACTTACTAACCAGGCATGTTGATGCTGCATTTCTGACCTCAAAACTTTGCAATTAAGGACCGTCCATAAATCGGGATTTGGTCACACATTTGTGACGACGTGTGAAGGTCCCTTTCTAGGCATCATATGACTTTTGTGTTGACGTGTGATGTGGAGGAGGGATCAAAAATCATGTGATGTCATTTATGGATGGCTCATTATGTAAAATTCGCAGCAATTCTAGCGAAAACGAGAAGACAAATCCAGTCTGTATACCAAAACGACAGGCAGGAAGAAACAGAGCGCCATTCACACTGCCTGTTTTGAGTAAATAAGTATGTCAGTAATCAGTAACAATAACACACATATTCTTTGATTTATGGAGAGCATTATGATATCTGGACAACTCAGAAAATGGCATATATTTATGTATTCAGTAGACATGCATAAATAGAACTTTACAAGTGGCTTACAGAAATCTTATGGCACACAAAAATGTACACAGTGAAAAACGTGGATATCCGCCCAATGCAAATTGGATCAAATTTTGATACAAGTCAATTTTGTTTATAATATTTATGCAGCAGTTAATTTTTATTTTCGAGTGTGCAAGTGTATTTCAAGTGAGATCATTCGCTCACTCTGAGGAGTTGAGCGCCTCTTAAGAGTTTTTCTTGAAGTGACGCTGTATAAATTTACAATTTAATACCATATTTAAACTAACCAAATTTCATAATTAATTTAAAACAAAACAAGAATCAGGAAAATCTTTTGTGTTGGCTTACTTACCGGTTTTATTCTTGTAACAATAGAATAATTGCTGCCGGATGTGCAACACTATTTTCCTTAAAACAATCTAGAATGGTCATACTAATTAAATCAGAGGTCGCAAGCAAGACTACTGAAGTTTTGGTATAAGCAAATGTATCTATTCTGATGCTTCAAAATAAATGAATCTTAAAAGTTTGGTATGCAAAGTTCCCTCTGGATTTATTTGGTAAATTTTATAGTTTATAAACATTTTATAAATGCGCGTTTTCAGGCCTGTGGCTACCAACGTTCCCTCTAATATTTTTCCTGTGTGCGCGGAACTGACGGTTGCTTGAGCAGCCCAAATTTCCGCATGAGCACTACATTTTCAGAGACATTAAATTTGTGCTCGAAAAATCTATTGGCCTAACTACACAAATTACACGTCTGTGATTATAGTGTAATGTCTCTTTTCTATTAAAGACGATGTATTGCTTAGAAATCACGTATGGCTTTAATACCTATCGCAAACGAATATATTAATGATACGATGACGAATGCCAAGCCAAAACTGGACTAGACCTACCTGAGACTATGTGATGAAGGAGGCTACATGAAGTTCTAGCATCAAAATAATGTTCAACGCTAAAGTTTCTGCCTCCTATCTTTCTGCGACGACCATAGTTGGTAAATTCTGTCGATATTGACTTCCAGTCCAAAGCCTATGTGGGCCGTAGGTATATTCTCCTTCGTCTGTGTTCTACTGACGTTGGAAGCTCCGTCTCTACCATCTGGATAAGCTTAAACTTAAAAGAACACTATTTCTTTGAAATAACTGTTTAATATAAGCCTACAGTTCCTCTCATTCGCTTTGCGTTTCAACATAGATTACAAATTTCACTCTCTAAGAAATATTACGCTGTATTAAACCAACTTCCGAATTGGAATCCGACTCTGATGATCTGATTGTATGAAAGACAGTCCTGCAATATACGGCACCACCCTAGGCTTAGACTGCCTTAGAGCTTTCCACTCACCTAGTAGAGGGCTCTTTGATGCCACCTGTTGGACGCTAATTTGTCAGCCGAAGCAGCCGCCTATGACGGCAATGCAGCTGATAAGAATCAGCAGCCCTTCTAAATTGGCTGGTGCCAAGTTAGTCTTCTGGTTTCGGGTCAATGCAGAAGTCACCAAGACGTCCCAATTAATGACTGACAGAAATACACTGAAGATGAGGTTGTAGCATACTTTGTGATTAGTTATCTATCAACAGATTTCCCTGGTTGTGATTCAATGACTGGTGCGCTCAGCTCCCTTCTGGGCATTATTTTCTTGAATCTTGATATCCGTGACTAGATATTCCCCCAGATTCAACCAAGGATGGAGCAAAGCCTACGTGCATCCAGACTGCGTCCAGTCGGGGGGGGGCAGGGGGGAATAGTCATTAGTTGGGGAATTCGCCAGGGGTAATTGACTGTGGGTTGACTAGATGGCAGCTCGGAAGTCGTCCGCGCACACAGATGATTGACCACTCGTTGGAAAACGATGAAATAATAAATCAATGACTTGCATCAAGTTAAACAAAACGTTAGCTTATATACACTTCCTACCAAAATTTGTGCGCGGAAATTTGAAACTGCTGCGCTGCATTTTCAAATGAGCTGCGCGGCCGCGCAGCTTAGAGGGAACGTTGGTGGCTACAAAACTTTATTGAAGACGAGAGAAACTACATCCTCACCAAAATTTAAGTCATCTAAAATCTTTACAGGGCAAGATTTGTTTAAAAGATTGTTTTAAATAAAGTTGCTCATAATTTGCCAAGTTTTCCTTTTATCGAGTGAACCTTCCATTAGCGATTCAGCACATTTCAAGTGCATGCCTTGGTATTCATAAGCATGCCTGAACCCGTAAGCATCACTCAGACCATTGGTGTACAAGTTCCTAATGACCATGAAATAAATGACTTGGCTGTGGCATATGTAACCTATCACAGGTCCTTGTCCTGATTATGTCAAAATATTTTCCCTACAGAACTTGGCTTATTCATGGCAAAAAGTCAATTATTTCTGAACACCTTCTACATTGCATAAACTATATTTAATGAATACAGAAGCAGATAAAGATTGCTCCACTCTAAAGTGTTACATCGGAAGTAGAGTTCAGCCCACCAGTGCAAACCAAAAACGGAAATGCAAACTTTTTATACAAAATTGATGAGGCATATTTACTATTAATTTTGGACTTAAGAAACTTCATGGCTAAATACGAATAAACTATTCCAAGTAAAATTCAACTTTGAAGTGAACTGACTATGGGTGTTTGGTACAGCTCAACTATACATGTATATATATTACATACACACACATTTCAACATGTCTTGAAGAAAGTTTACGATTTAGGTCAACCATCAATCGACATTACAAAATAACAACTAAACACAAGGCCATTCATACAGTATTGTATTTATGATTATGTTCATTTTTCCCAATATCACAACTTCATAAAAAAAAAGTATGATAAATCAAATAAAAAAGAAAGTATTTCCTACCGCCATTAACGTGAACTTCATAGAGTCCATACTGTGAGCGCGACAGCATTCGAAGGTCAGGCCGGAATTTCTCAATAAGGCTGTAAATGACGTCAACAGTTGTTGCGGTACTTGCGACTCGGATACATTTGGTTGAAACTCTTTCCTCGTCATCTTGGTAGTAAAATCTCATCACACCAAAGTACTCCAAGTTCTGCAATCAGATTTTTTTAAATCATTAGAAGCCACAGAGCTTTATAATGTCGGATGACTCAATTTCCTATGCCAACTACTAATCCAATACAGATTCATTCGGTAATCCTAAATCCAAGTTCATAGAAATGGTGATCACAGACTCAAAGCAATTCCTTCTAAATCTCTAAAACAGCCATGTTTCAGCATTTTTCAGAGTTTTTCAAGGGAGCCATATAAATTCTCAAATACCAGAACACACGTCAATCTAAATGTTTCCAAAGACCTCACATCAGGATTTCTTTCCTTTAATCAGCTCACTTAAAAAAAGCAACAGTAGATAAGATAATTTAAACATTTACCATGAGCCAATTAAGAATGCCTTGGAACCTCAAAAATATCAATGTGTTCATTTAGTTGTTAGGTTACTGCACTGAATCGAGCAAACAAACAATTTATTTAACACTCACAGGACAATCTATCAGTACGAAACTACAGTTTTTCAACCCATTAATATTCCAACTAATTTTATTCCCTAACTGATTTACCATTATTTCATGACAAGTAGAGGGACCAGCATGGCTGCAACTGGTTAAAGGTTTATAGCGAACTCAATTGCACCATATAGAACCTAATCTATTAGAATGAAATATCACAGAGCGCCAAGATAAAGCAAAGAGAATTTTGAACAACAGTACAAAGATTAATAACGTGCATTTATTTCGTAAACAGTTTCTTTCATGGTCAATATCGTTATGACAGAAGGCAAACGACTAGTTGTCCTCCACCAAAACTAGAAGATTAATTAACAATTTTAATTTTGAAAACCTAATAATACCTGCACATTCTGAGGTTGATCAGAATACATGTCTAGCTCAGCAGAAGTCTGTTCTGTCTATACTGGTCAAAGGTATGATCCTAGACTGCGCCAGAATACCTGAGTTAAGTATAAGGGGACTTGACTAGACTAAAGGTGGGCTATGCACCTTCAAGTATCATAAACTTGCCTGAGAAGAATAAACATCCTCAATGGCAGGTATTAGCATAATGAATTGGCTGGAGCAATAAAACACCTTCAACATTTACTACTGTAGCAGGACTCCTTATCTAGCAGTCTCTAATAAAAAAAAAACTGTATTAAATCTAAAATGTCCCCACATTCTAAAAACCCCACTGCAGCAGCCATTGAAGTTATTACTAAGCAATAATTACGAATCATTTTGAGTGAAAATAATTCAAGAAAGACTAATGTAATATAATCAGTGTTTAATTTATATGTTTAGAACGGTAGTGCTAGTCATAAATGCCTGGCATGCCACTTCAACAGGACCACTCTGTTCCCCACTACATAACTCAATGATTAATTATAAATTTTGTCAAGTAGTTACAGAAAATGACAAAGAAAGGTCATGTAATAATAATGATCATAATAATAATACTATAGCTACTATTACTACAACTTTTATAGTGCCACAGCACATACAAAGTGGAAGCAAAAGGTGTTGTATATACACGAGTTCAAAAGGTCAAAGACTTTTGTGTCATAGGTTGTGCCACTGCCTATTCCAGTACCGGTATATTAAATTGGCCAATGGCTATATATAGATGTTTCTAGCCTGGACTTGTGTCACTCAGGTTGATAGAACAACCAGGTCACCTTGCACAGATTTACATCACATCCTTCCACACATCTTCCATAACATTCCTCTGGCTGTCCTGGTAATTGTCCTACATTAAAGATGGACTCAATTGAAGTTACAAATTAACTAGCTGACTAATTAGCTACATATTAACCAGCTGACTAATTAGCTACATATTAACTAGCTGACTAATTAGCTACATATTAACTAGCTAGCCAACTAGCTACAATGCTACATAGTAACTAGATAATTAACTAGCAACATATCAGTTACACCAGCAACGCGATATATAAATATATGTCTTCAGAACAGAAAGAAGCGAAGTTTATATGGCAAGATTCAGCTTAAGGTCGGTATCTTATTCACATAGATCTTATATAAAATCCACAGAGGATGGTGAAAGGAAAATTATGTTAAGTTTGTTAACCCATAGATTCTATAATTATATTAAACAACGCATTTCACAGATCTTTGCCATTTTGTGTTAAAAGTCCTTGACAAAGCTGATCTGCTATTGGTCATCAAAGAACTATTGATCATCATAAGCCTCTACTCCAATTGAGTTCCTTCATAATTACTTCACTCAATTCACCCTTAGTCAGTCTCTTACTTAATGGTCAACCGGTATTTCACAACTTGTATACTGTTAGCTAAAATCTCCAAAGTCTTCTTGTGTTGTCTGTGCAAATCATTTTCATGGGCACCATTATATCAGTTTCACCTAACCCTACCTGAATAGACATATAAGTCAATTAATAGGTTAGAATTCCGAGCACTTGGTGCATCACATTACACGGAGAAACGTTTGCATCAATGGACACTAACTAGGCATGTTGATAGAAAAGGTATATTGTTACAAATTATGTCAAACAATTTAGAATAATACCATAGATCCCATCTATACCTAGAGTGGCATAATCGATCTATATTAAGTGTTATTTCTTAGCTGACATGACTTGGTCAGCTCCTTTCCTTCATTTGTAGATGTAGAAGTTGCCCTGTCTAATATGATTACATTAAGATGATAATGATGTGCAAGCCTACCAGCACTGCCGTGCCTCTGAAGCCCCGGGCATTGTGCTTTGCCATGGAAGCTTTGGGGACTTGGATGTCGTCCATTCGATTCCGCCTCAACTCTTCAAAAACTCAATTCATTTGTCTAGCTTTGCCAGCAGCTGGCAAAGCTAGATATGACAACCATTGCTGATGCCTTTCCTGATTTTGTCTTCTCAACCAGAGTCCATGACCTTGGTGTTACTCTCGAGTCTTGACCAAGAGCTCACTTTGCTCCACACACTCACTCACTCAGCCATGCCTGTTATTATCAACTGTGTCAACTACGCACTGTTGCTCGCTCGCTTACTACTACTGCTGCTGCTGCAACCCTAGTCCATTCTTTTGATAGCACCAGACTTGACTACTGTTGCTCTCTCTATGCTGGTCTACCAATTGCCCGTCTGAATTACCAGCTCGCCTTATTGGCCGCATACCCAAATTAAGCCGCATCTCCAGCTATATGCGTGATATTCTCCACTGGCTCCCACTCAAGCAGCGAATTGAGTATAGGATATCTACTCTAATCTGGCGCTGCATGTTAGGCCTTGCTCCTGCCTATCTCTGCGAGCTCTGTAGCTCTGCTCTTAATTCTCACCATTTCCGCTCCCTTCATTCGACTGAACAAAGTCTGCTCTCAGTCCTTTTTGCTCGTACTTTCACTATGCAGAACCATGCTTTTTCTATGGTAGTACCCTCAACCTGGAATGGTCTTCCTCCGCTCTCTTTGTAAAAATCCTTCTCAAGCTTTCCTCTCTCACCTTTAATAAGACAGTTTTATTTGGCCGTGCTGAGGTTGAGAGCGCCTCTAAGTAGCCCCCTTGAAGAG
Source organism: Lumbricus terrestris (assembly GCA_949752735.1). Taxonomy (NCBI): domain Eukaryota; kingdom Metazoa; phylum Annelida; class Clitellata; order Crassiclitellata; family Lumbricidae; genus Lumbricus; species Lumbricus terrestris. The sequence continues at coordinate 33,835,151 of OX457044.1, read as the reverse complement.
GCGCTATATTATAAATGCATCTAATGAATAATGAATGAATAATGAATTAATTACACCACTGAACGTCTAATCTAACATCACTTGAAATTATCTAGCTCATACTCTACTTTAATAGACTTCATATTTAAATGAATTAATAAATCAATTAATTTGATAAGCTTTTGACCAATGTAATCAGTAGGGTGCTAATATTGCTGATAATCGTGCAAGTTTCTGCCTAATACAGCCATGGTATTCAATCTCTTGTCTCACATGTTACATTGTATCAAGCTAAGGCTGGGCACACTTCCTTCAGACTTTATGCTGGCAGCTGGCAGTTGATAAAGCCCAGGATCTATAGCATGAGATCTTGAGACAAGGCATTCCAGGATTTACCGCCTACCCCAAGCTATCATAAGGACCAAGTTTGTTTTAATCCTACTCAATGACAAAAGGCTCAAAGCAATTCTATATATTCGTTTGACAATCTGATTAGCCGAGATGGTGAACGAGACTGTGGTAGGCCTATAACAAAGCTTATTAGTGTTGCCCACCCCTGCTCCAGGCTTGAGACTGGCAATACTTTAGCACTAGTAGCACGGGCAGCGTCAGAGATGTGTACGCTGTGGGCGTACAAAGCCTAGCTGTGAAGACTCTCCCCCGCCCGTGACACACATCACGCGGCCACAATTTACAGCTACCGCCATATTGCCATAATAGGCCCCCCATCACTCGCTGTCGTTTAAATTTTATTACGGCACTCGAACAATTTCTGGTTCGCATTATTGTTTACGCAAGCGATTCTAAAATCAACCCATCTGACCGAGTTCCCAGCCAAATTTAGTCCTTCCCACGATAAAATACACCCAGGCCATTGACGGGAATCTCGCTGCGTAGCATTACACCTGTGCGAGCATGCTTACAATATGACTGTGTATGTCTGTAGGATATTATAGCCTACATTATAGAACGTACACATCAACACATAGGCCTACGCTGCTCACCTGGTTCGGTTCGCTGATGGCAAACAAATCCAAACGGTTCTGATTCCATTCTTGAATCTGTCGGTAGAGCTGTCTGCGTCTTTCTTCCAGCGTATAATCCATCATAATATTATTTTCATCTTATGCTGCGAATTTAGTCTCACTCATAACTTACTCGATTACTCGAATGACGAGCGAAAATACCGCCCTCCCTCTGCGTACGAACCGACACGCAGGTGACCCGCGACTATTATTATCAGAACGTATATCAGCGCACTCCAACCAACAATGGGCTACTACTACAGTCAAAACGCAATTCCCTCCTGCAGAGTTGCTACGCCCGCGCCAACGACAGATCGTTCAGAAACGAAGCCTTACTTACTCTGCGATGCTAGGCCAGACCTACATGTATGTGGCAGGGAGGTTCAGTGCAGGGAGCCTGATTTCTAATGGGCCGAACCACCCCGGCCTATCGTCAACCTGCTAGGGCCGAACTCGGAGTTTGTGCAATGTCTGAGGCACTGAGAAAGCCATTGAACGTAGTAGAGTCAGGCCACGAGGCCAGGCCGCGCTCTCATTTAACCGTGCGTTGCTGGAGTATAATTCCCCGAGCGCTTCGCATATTTGCTGCCAACGGGTTTGCATAACGTCGTACGTTGTTCGTGTCAACCGTTATTAAACAGGCGCTGATCAAAGCCTTCGATCGAGTCGGTCCGTGACTGTAATTAAAGCAGGCCTCAAAAGCTGGTCTCGAACGCGTCAAACTGGAGTGTTTATTTGTTTAAAATTCGTCGCTGTGTGTCACAATAATTATTACCGTAGCTAGGCTTTAGGCCTACGCGCCGCTCTATTGACTGCGTCGTTTAGGAGAAAGTTATGTGGACAGTAGGCCTATAGGCTATAGGCCTACATAGATAACCCTGCGCTCAATGTTCGCAATTATAGCCTATAGGTTCAAAGTAACCTGTTTATAGGCCTACGTTGGCCTATAAGCCTATATATTGCATGTAGGCTACACAGTGTTATATGCCTATTATTATCAAGTTTCAATTTAAAAGACACGATGTCTAGACCTAGGTCCGAAACCTCGAGATCTCTTACGTGAAATTAAGCTCGAGCCTAAACTGAATCAAACTGATAGAGAAAGTCTGATAAAAAAGGACAGATGCAACCAAATTTAATGGCAGGCAAAGATTAGGCAAATGAACCGGGGTCCCACAATCTCCGTTATGCTTCCATGCTACACGACTGCAGGTCGCAAGCTGAACAGTCAGATAAGGTAGTGCACTTAGCCTATTGGTACATAATCCCGAACATTGTACGCCCAGTACGGTATAAAGGGGCTAGGCTACAGGGGCGGATCCAGGGGGGCAATCCGGCCATGCCCCTCCATTTAGACATTTCTTTATTTTTGACCAGCTATTCTGCCTCGGAAAGTTGACGTGGCCCCCCATTAGTGGCCTAGTCCCGCAGACTCCTCCCCACGCCCACGCCTACATTATAGAACGTACACATCAACAAACAGGCCTACGCTGCTTACCTGGTTCGGTTCGCTGATGGCAAACAAATCCAGACGGTTCTGATTCCATTCTTGAATCTGTCGGTAGAGCTGTCTCCGTCTTTCTTCCAGCGTATAATCCATCATAATATTATTTTCATCTTATGCTGCGAATGTCTCTGACTGATAACTTACTCGATTACTCGAATGACGAGCGAAAATACCGCCCTCCCTCAGCGTACGAACCGACACGCAGGTGACCCGCGACTATTATTATCAGAACGTAGCAGCGCACTCCAACAAACAATGGGCTACTACTACAGTCAAAACGCAATTCCCTCCTGCTGAGTTACTACGCCCGCGCCAACGACAGATCGTTCAGCAACGAAGCCTTACTCTACGATGCTAGACCAGACCTACATGTATGTGGCAGGGAGGTTCAGTGCAGGGAGCCTGATTTCTAATGGGCCGAACCACCCCGGCCTATCGCCAACCTGCTAGGGCCGAACTCGGAGTTTGTGCAATGTCTCAGGCACTGAGAAAGCCATTGAACGTAGTAGAGTCAGGCCACGAGGCCAGGCCGCGTTCTCATTTAACCGTGCGTTGCTGGAGTATAATTCCCCGAGCGCTTCGCATATTTGCTGCCAACGAGTTTGCATAACGTCGTACGTTGTTCGTGTCAACCGTTATTAAACAGGCGCTGATCAAAGCCTTCGATCGAGTCGGTCCGTGACTGTAATTAAAGTAGGCCTCAAAAACCAGGCTCGAACAGCTCGAACGCGTCAAACTGGAGTGTTTATTTGTTTAAAATTCATCGCTGTGTTACAATAATTATTATTAAGGCCTACGCGCCGCTCTATACTATACGTCGTGGGACATTATCCCTTTTGTTCCGGAGGGATAATGTCCGAGGGGCGGGGGGATAATGTCCAGGGGTGATAATGTCCTACAATCATACGTCGATCGTTTGGGAGAAAGTTAGGTAGACAGTATATGCTAGGCCTACATAGATCAGTAGACCTATAGCAGGCCTCAGGGTGAGAATTGACTGGGGTTAGAGGTTTCAACCCCTATACTTTCTTAGAGCCCCATCTATAGTAAAGTCTGTTTTTCACACCCCAATTCGAAGTGGATCATAGACTAGTCCCAGCCCCGGTTATTTTCGACAACTCTTACACTGACAGACCTATAATATGCATTAATGAGGACCGGCTCGCTTAATTATTAGCTACATCGGTAAGCGCTGGCCACGCGCCTGTAGTACGCGCATGGGCGGAGTTTGGTTTCCGTTCTTGGAGGGGCTAAATTTCGTCGCCTGAGAATATTATTATAGGCCTACTGTTCTATCTGCGTTTTTGTTTACTTTTGAGTTAAGTCCACAGGTCGATTCAGAGTAATTTGTTATATTGTAAAGAATCTCGTCCTACTAGGGCTGGGCAAAAGACCACCAGGAACCGAGCTCCAGACCCTAGTCGTTAAGGCGATGTCCGTCCGTCGTGTAGTCCGGCGTCAACTGGGGATTGACGACTAGCCAGTCAGGCTTGAAACACTTTTATTCGACTTCAAGAAAACCCTCGTTAAGCTGTCCTCAGCCAACTTCTATAGCGCCAGAGTTCGGAGCAAGTTCGGAGCAAGTTCGGAGCAAGTTCGGAGCAATTCGCGTAGCGCCACTGTCTGAAAACTAATATACCACTGTCGGCAGTAATTGCCAACGCAGAATGCTGAATCGTCGTCGCGTAGAGGACCGCTGCTTCGCCAGCGCACGTCGAAGTCGGTGAAACGGGTCGGGTTTCGAACCAGAGTCGACGTCGTCGTTGCGTAGCGATAAAACTGAACCACTGCGCTCACCCGGTCGGAAACGTTGGCAGATCCGGAGTCGAATGGCGTCGTCGTTGCGTAGCGAGAATCACCAGACTCTCCGTCGTCAGCAGCGTCGGATGGCAGAGAGAACGGCTGTGGGTCAAGAATCGAACCCCAGCCACCAGCGTCGGACAGCAAAGGCTTACGAACCTTTCGTCGTCGACAGCGTCGGATCGTAGTCGTCGTAGATTCACGAAAGTCCCCAGACTTTCCGCCGTCAGCCGCGTCGGGTTACAGAAGAGCACGACTGTGGGTCAAGAATCGAACCCCAGCCACCAGCGTCGGACAGCAAAGGCTTACGAACCTTTCGTCGTCGACAGCGTCGGATTGCAGACGTCGTAGATTCACCGTAGCGCTCTTCGAAGCGTTTTCTCCCGTACGACTCGTAGCTGCACTGCGCCTCGAACCTGTAACACTCGGCTGTCGCAGCTCTCTTCTATATCACGGCGACCGCGTCGGCTGATCCTTCCGTTCGATCGACTGTATCGCTGACTTGATCGCTGACTCTCGATGACTTCTTCTCGGTGACTGTCGTGTTTGCGCTCGCACCCGTATATATACGTATGCGCCAAGCCACGCCCATGCATATATTATGTAGACGCTGGACCACGCCCTGCATATATTATGTAGTCGCCTGTCAGGCCCAGGTAGACGCTTAGCCACGCCTTGCATAAATTAAGTAGACGCCATGTAGACGCTTAGCCACGCCTTGCATAAATTAAGTAGACGGCATGTTGACGCTTAGCCACGCCTATGCATAAATTAAGTAGACGGCATGTAGACGCTTAGCCACGCCTATGCATAAATTAATTAGACGGCATGTTTCAACGATACACAGGCAGACAGGGACACGGACAATTAATTAAAACAAACTGCAGGGGCCTATTTTTACAACACGCCTCCCCCAGAAGCAATCCAAGGCCCACCTTGGAGCACTAACAGAAAATCTACCCGACAATCGGAGTAAAATATCCTATAAAACACGATTAATTGTCCAACTATACAGCAAATGCAAGAGTATCTGTACCAAAAGAAAATCTAACACGTTTTCCAATCAGCAAAATGCTGTACATCAGCTTGCCACAGAAATAACTGCCACACGGTACCGTAATTAAAGACATCATAAATAGCCAAGCTGAATCGGGTGCGAAGTGCTTTTCGCGCACATCCCCCTTTTTGTTCGGCTCTTTTCTTGCGGGTGCGAAGTGCCATCTCGGTCACAACCCCCTTTTATTTTTTTTTTCTCGCCTGTTTTTCATGTCTCTGCCTGTTTTTCTTTTTCTTTTTCTTTTTTTTTCTTTTTTTTTTCTTTTTTTTTTTTTAGGCTTATTTCTCTTTTTTTTTTTTCATTTCGGGTACGGTGTGAACTGTTTTGTTCACACCCCCCTTCTTTCTTCTCTTTTTTTTTTTTTTCAAAACGACATAGCATAAGTACAAACAATTGAATAGCTAACTATACAGCTGGCAATTACGCCTAATCAAAAAAAATAAGCTCGGAGTCAGGCACGACTCAATAATTATTTCTAATTTGCTTTCAGCCGCGTTCACTGAAAGCGGACAGGACGGCCAACGTTGCGTCGTGGTCGACCTGTAGAGGTCGCCACTCCGTCCAAATCCTGGTCGTGCGCATCCGTTTCGCGCGTTCCGTCCCCACGGCGGTGTGGCCGTCGACTGGTAGAAGCCGTGGCGCTCCCGGTCATTTTTTGGGGCGACCCTCCGGTCACTTTTTCGGTCGCCTCAGTCCATTCTCCCTTCGTCCTTCCATAACAGTGGCGAAGCTTGTCTACGTGCGCCACGAAGGGTTTAGCCTTCGGCGACTTTTGGAGAAGATAGTTGACCGGACCACACGCCCGCACAATCATCCACGGACCAGTGAAATTACGCTGGAACTTCGGACTACGTCCCACAAATTTCCGTGGACTGAAGTAGTAAACCCAGTCTCCGGCTTCAAATTTCGCTGGTCGTACACGCAGGTCGTAGCTGTGCTTGCGTCGCTCAGCGCCCTTTCTGAGACCTTGGCGTGCAGCGCGATACGCTTTTTCAAACTTTTCCAATAATTCAGCCGCGTAGGTCGAATACGTTCGTCCGTCCCCGTCTGGTTCCACAACTCCAGTTACCAACATTTGTTCCAGTTGCGCATCAATGGTAGCCTGATAAGGAAGCGGTTGCCTCCTCAACGGTTGTCTCACCGGATGGGAGTCCCCAGTATCAATCCTATGCTGAGTAATCATGGTCCTTCCCAAATCATGGTCAGTGGTCGAGAAAATGCTTCCGTACTCGACCAACAAATTCTTCAGACGTTCTTTCACCTCAGCCGAAACATCCTCAGAGACATCTTTCATCAATTTTTCCACTAACTGTGCTTCCGGACCCGTCTGTCTATCACTGCCTTCCATTACTTCAACATTTACGGGGTGCAAATCGCCCAACATCAAGTCAGTAGTTAACATCGCAGGCTGTTCATTCAAATTCACCACACGAATGCACATTTTATCATCATCATCATTCAGCACAACTCTAGCTACATACAATCCCGGCCGAATCTCTTTAGATTCAGTCATCCACGCTTCAGCTGTGGTCGTCAAATCACGATATTGCGTCCTACAAGGGATATCGCACTGCGAACGAGGAAGAACAGTTGTCTCCTCAGCAACAATAACCCTGCGACACCAAAGTGAACCATTGCCCTTAACCAAAGGAATGCGGCGTCTACCAACAAAGAGTGCACCCTGACCAAAACCAAGTCGACAGCGGTGTTGCCTCAACCAATCCATTCCCAGCATTGGTTCCCCAATCTGGTCAGAGACGAGAAAATTTGTCTCAATGGAAAAACCTCTGGAAATCCTAATTGGGACATCAACCTGACCCAAAACCCTTATGCGCGTTCCATTAGCAGCCAAGAGAATGCGAGTGCTAGGCTGAAGCAACAACCCATCAACATCAGACGAGGGAACCAGGCTTACCTCCGAACCAGTGTCCACGAGGAACGTTCTTTGCCGTCCGTTGATCACTCCATGGATGTAGATCGCGTTGTTCGTCACGCCAGTTGCTCTGTCTCTCGTTGTATGGTTGGTGACGGTCTCTTGCTCGGTCGTCGGCTGACCCGAATCGCGTGCGTCGTCGTTCCGGCGGTCTGGAAACTGTCGGCGTTGTCGGCACTGGCGTGCGTAGTGCCCTGGGGACCCGCATTTGAAACAGGTCGACCCACGTCCCGGATTCCACGAAGCGTTACCTTGAGACGGAATGGTCGGCGGAACCATCGGCGCGGCGTCGAAGTTCGTCCTGCTCGAGCTTCTGAGTTCCTCCAGCTGTCGGCAGATCTTTCCTTCCATGTCTTGCTGCCACTTTCGCTGTGCAGCAAAGAAACTGTCCAGCTGGGACTGAAGCTGTCCTCCGGCGTCGCCATCCTGAGTTCCTCTTACTCGATTCGCAGGTCTGCGACGATCCTCCAGGTCTGCAGAATGCTGATACGCCGACAAGCGTAGAGCTGTTCGGTACGCATCGTCGATCGTCTTCGGTTCCCGTTCTCTCACCTTTAGAGACAACTCCCGGTCACGGATAGCTTCAAGGAAGGCGTCCTTAGCAACGATCTCGGTCGTCTCGTTCGACGGCACTGGATAGGCGAGAACGACAAGTCTCCGGATGTCGTGCAGCAGATCTCCCAGACTTTCATCCGCCCTCTGGCGACGATAGTAGAGTTGCGCACGAAAAGTCTCGGCTTGACCTTCCGCGCCGTATCGTTGACGAAGTCTCTCGACCAACTGTTCATACGTCACCTCCGTTCGCGCTCCAAAGTCCCACAACAGCTGCGTTGCTGCCTTTTCCAAGGAAACACGGAGAAAGTCGACTTTGTCGATTGCCGTCCATCTATTGTGGCGTGCGCAGACGTCGAATTGTGCCAAGAACGATTCGAGAGACCCAGTCCCATCGAATTTTGCTGGTTTCATGGTCATCTTCCGTTCGCTGACCAAGCGACTGACGCTGTCCAAGACTTTTGTCTCCAAAGCGCTGACGTCTGTTTCGGAAATCAGCAGTCTTTTGCGATCCTTCTTCGGCGGGTCATCGAAGTCGATTCTCTCCAGAAAGCGGCTGGACTCGACCTCAAAGTCGACCAAGAGGTCCGTCCTTCGTCCCACTGCTGGCGTCGAAGTCATCGGGCGGTCATCAGCGTTCCCGTCCATCTCTGCAGTGTTCCACATTGTCGCTGAATTTCGCTCCACTGGCTTATTCCGAATTTCCAAGAAGTCCGACGAAATCCAATCACTCCACTTCACGGTACCAGTTTGTAAAGAATCTCGTCCTACTAGGGCTGGGCAAAAGACCACCAGGAACCGAGCTCCAGACCCTAGTCGTTAAGGCGATGTCCGTCCGTCGTGTAGTCCGGCGTCAACTGGGGATTGACGACTAGCCAGTCAGGCTTGAAACACTTTTATTCGACTTCAAGAAAACCCTCGTTAAGCTGTCCTCAGCCAACTTCTATAGCGCCAGAGTTCGGAGCAAGTTCGGAGCAAGTTCGGAGCAAGTTCGGAGCAATTCGCGTAGCGCCACTGTCTGAAAACTAATATACCACTGTCGGCAGTAATTGCCAACGCAGAATGCTGAATCGTCGTCGCGTAGAGGACCGCTGCTTCGCCAGCGCACGTCGAAGTCGGTGAAACGGGTCGGGTTTCGAACCAGAGTCGACGTCGTCGTTGCGTAGCGATAAAACTGAACCACTGCGCTCACCCGGTCGGAAACGTTGGCAGATCCGGAGTCGAATGGCGTCGTCGTTGCGTAGCGAGAATCACCAGACTCTCCGTCGTCAGCAGCGTCGGATGGCAGAGAGAACGGCTGTGGGTCAAGAATCGAACCCCAGCCACCAGCGTCGGACAGCAAAGGCTTACGAACCTTTCGTCGTCGACAGCGTCGGATCGTAGTCGTCGTAGATTCACGAAAGTCCCCAGACTTTCCGCCGTCAGCCGCGTCGGGTTACAGAAGAGCACGACTGTGGGTCAAGAATCGAACCCCAGCCACCAGCGTCGGACAGCAAAGGCTTACGAACCTTTCGTCGTCGACAGCGTCGGATTGCAGACGTCGTAGACTCACCGTAGCGCTCTTCGAAGCGTTTTCTCCCGTACGACTCGTAGCTGCACTGCGCCTCGAACCTGTAACACTCGGCTGTCGCAGCTCTCTTCTATATCACGGCGACCGCGTCGGCTGATCCTTCCGTTCGATCGACTGTATCGCTGACTTGATCGCTGACTCTCGATGACTTCTTCTCGGTGACTGTCGTGTTTGCGCTCGCACCCGTATATATACGTATGCGCCAAGCCACGCCCATGCATATATTATGTAGACGCTGGACCACGCCCTGCATATATTATGTAGTCGCCTGTCAGGCCCAGGTAGACGCTTAGCCACGCCTTGCATAAATTAAGTAGACGCCATGTAGACGCTTAGCCACGCCTTGCATAAATTAAGTAGACGGCATGTTGACGCTTAGCCACGCCTATGCATAAATTAAGTAGACGGCATGTAGACGCTTAGCCACGCCTATGCATAAATTAATTAGACGGCATGTTTCAACGATACACAGGCAGACAGGGACACGGACAATTAATTAAAACAAACTGCAGGGGCCTATTTTTACAACAATATCTTGGTACAAAATCCCGTCTATTGAATTGGTGCCTTTAGGCTACAAGGAAAAGAACAGAAGTATTTTATTCTATTTGCATATTCTTACTAACTGATAGGTCTAGGTATTACAATATTCTATGTGAACCAACCAATTATATATATACGGTCTACTACTGTAGACGTAGACGCTACTGTTTGATGGTCCGGTCGATGATCACCTGGTCAAACATCTGCCACTCTTCAATCAGACGCGCCCGACGCCCTATACGGTTATCGATGCCATGAATACGCGTGAACGAAAAACGCGCTCCTCCAGTAAATGCACCTGGTACTCCGGATCGAGGCCTGGATTGCTGGGCGGCCACAGCTGGGTGGTATGAAGCCGAGTGTATCCCTGGACAACTGCTACGTCTACGGTTGTGTGTTCGTGAACAAGGAGGACATTTTGAACACCGGATATATCTGAATTTCACTTTTTTCAGGTTTTCCATGTTGGAAAGTTCAATTTGTTGGTGCTGCATTTCAAACGCTCATAACTTTGACAAACTCACGAAAATTTCTAATCGGTTTTAGAATCTTGTGTAAATATGGTCACTGTTGCTCTGTTTAAAATTTCAGACAAATCCTAAATGTTTTGACCGAGCTATGACACTTTCTTTTGGGGTCTACTTTTTATCCGGACACAGTGTATATATATTATATTATTTATATTTTAAGTTTTATAGGTAGGCCTAATTTAATTCATTGCATAGCAAATGCTACAAATTTGCATTTAGTAGCTGCCCACTGTAAACTGTTTCTTCTTTATGGAATGGAAGCTGTCAGCCCTACCAAAAGTGAGCTGAACTCTTTAGAGTACGCTTACAGCTCTGCAGTAGGCAAGTCTCCCATAGTAGTGTTACATCTGTACTGCACTTCATGCATGAATATAATATTACAGACTGCTAGTTATCCAGAAGATTGCGTTTTATCCAGAAATGCCTTTGACTCAGCAATGTAGTTGTCAGAATGGCATTATATGTTTCTCTTACAACCTCGAGTCAAATGTGACACCGGGGCTCAAAAGCCGTCACATGTCGGATTTTTTTGTATAGTCACATTCTACAGTTGATCTGCTTTAAAATCCTTTTTACAGAATGAAAATATCTTTTTTTCTAACTGAAGTTATATTCGTTTGATTCTGTAATTTCTAAAATCACAGTAAGGGAGAAAATCGATCTTAAAGTTTCAGAACGTTTGTGTCAGAAAATTCCTTAGCAACCATTATTTGATTCTTCTGTAATTTTGCTGGTCAATGAAGGGCTATATTCAAATTTTGACAGGGCAAAAGTTCTGGCAGGAACAAATTGTGGCAGGGGAAACTTCTGGCAGGGCAAATTTCGACAGGGCAAAAGTTCTGACAAGAAAATATTGCGGCAGGGCAAAATTCTGGCAGACAAAAGTTCTGATAGGACAAAAATTCAGACAGGGCAAAATTCTCGAATGGCAAGAGTCCAGGTAGGGTAAAATTTTGGCAAAAATTCTTGCAGGGAATAATTTCTGGCAAGGCAAAATTCTGCCATGGAAAAGTTCTGGCAGGGCAAAAGTTCTATCAGGGAAATATTCTGTGGCTGCTTATCCACATTGTTTTATACAACTAACATCATTGTGGGGCGCGGTGGTATAGTGGTGGCGTCGTTGCCTTGAAGCCGGAAGGTTCGAGGTTCGATTCCACCTCGCCGCGTAGGGACCTTGGGCAAGTCCTTCACTCACAATTGCTCAGCGCTTCGGCGTAAAACTGCGATGCAGTGTCCGCGCTGTAGTCGGGAGCGCCTCTGAGTAACGGTTAAGGGCTGGAAGAGGCGCAATAACAAGTGCGCATACAAACATAGGCCTAACTGTCGCTATAGTATATTGTTTTCAAATGAAGCATAAGCATTAATTTTGCGTAAACAATAGAGTTATATAGAGCAGGCTACTACAGAGCATAAGGTAGGCCTAAATTGTTTTATATACGGATAGGTATAGGCCATAAGACAATTAGGCATACGTGCAACAATAGAAACAGAGGTATTGTTAAACACACTGCAGCAGCCATGCAGATATACGAGGATAGCGCATATGAGGCTATAGGTCTATAGGCCTACATGGAAAAGCGATGCGGAAACCTGGCAAAATAGTTGTAACAGATGAACAAGATGAGGAAGAGGCGACGGACGACAGTACATTGTCGGTGCATATATCAGTATTGATACAGACGATGAAAGTCTGAGATCAAATGAAGATGAAGATGGATAACGATTTCATGTATGATTCAGGGTCAACTTGTACAGTGAAGCGGTCGCTAATAAATGACGAGAATTTTACAAGCAAGTCCGAAGGACGACAAAAACTTTATACCAAGAGCCCTCTATAAGTGCCTTCTCAACAAGCGACTGTGTAACCCGTATAAAAAATAGTACTTCCCTTCCATGTTACTGAGTTGCGGTCTTGTCAACCTGTTTTTTCACATTAAACGAATATATATATATATATATATATATATATATATATATATATATATATATATATATATATATATATATAAGTAAACCAGATGCATACTGATTGATGGAAGTGTGAAATATATCCCTATGGCAGTGGCGTAGCCAGGAATTTTTCATGGGGGGGGTTTTATGGCCGAAAACCCTGTTTTTCTTCTATTTTTCTTACTTAAATGGTAAAATAACCTTTAAAAAAACTTTTCCCGGAGCCAATGGGGGGGGTTTTAACCCCCGAAACCCCCCCCTTGCCTACGCCACTGCCCTATGGCAAGAATAAACAGGAGGTGAGAAATTAGTCGGACAATTTGAAGTCATGGTAATGGAAACGCCACTTATAATCGGAAAGATTAAAGGATTAAATTATGAAATAGCGAGGGAAACAATAGAAGACACGGTTAACTGTGAGGATTAGGATAATATATAAGACCTTTGTCACAAGTGAAACTGTCAAACTGATGTGAAAAAACAATACGTGAAAAATGGAATACGTAAAGGTAGCAGAGCACTCAAGGTTGAAAAGAAAACCCAATTTAGTGATGACGTCATAGAAGATGAAGTCATTGGTGACGCACAGCAAACGGTGGCAGCCGTAGGAAATCAATTTAAAAGTGAGAGAATAATAATAATAATAATAATAAACTGTCTATCTCTTTCAGAGACTTTCTATCTGCACGCAACGTTTCAATGCTGTTGCTTTTAGAGGTTCATTTGCACCACTCACCGGAGACGAGAACAATGCTCTTTATGCTTGAATATTTTTTTGTTTTAGTCTGGTTTTAAGCTTGATTGGTCTTTTAATAAAGAATTGTGTTATATAATAATAATAATAATAATAATAATTGATGAGGGTGGTTGGACTCGCCCAAATGCACACAGCTGTTGCACTGTTTGACTGTTTGATTGTTTGCAATATTTGTTGAAACAATAAAGATGTATAATAATAATAATCTTGACGCTCTGCGCTTTACATTTACAAATTATGCATTAATCTTAATCAAACTTAACTACTAACTGAACAGACAGCTTTGCAATTACAACGGCGCTAATAGCAGCCTATACAAAGCATATCCGCCCAACGGGGGCTCGAACCTGCTACCTCTCGCACTCTTGGCCAGCGTGTTAACCATTACTCTAAAACTGATGTGAAAAAACAATACGTGAAAAATGGAATACGTAAAGGTAGCAGAGCACTCAAGGTTGAAAAGAAAACCCAATTTAGTGATGACGTCATAGAAGATGAAGTCATTGGTGACGCACAGCAAACGGCCAGCGTGTTAACCATTACTCTACCGGGCCCCCCCGGCAAAGTGTAAATGGCAAAGTGTAGACTATAATTGATGACAGTAGAGATGTCAAATGTGATTGTGAGTTTGTGACTGCAGATGAGAGTTATGGATCACGGAGAAATGTTGAGAATAATAATTATTATAGGATGGACGAAGTCCAGTGTTAGGTATACAGCGAGCGGTTGCCATGGTAACAAATCATATTTTTAATCGAATGAAAACGAGGAATTTCCCATTACAATTCCGTTGCCATTCTGAACAACTGTAGGCTATAGACACGCTCGCTGGTCAATAATTTAGATTCGTCTACATTAAAGACCAATAAATTCGTTAGCGCTCGGTCCGAAACTTATAAATAAAGATTATAAATGACGTAACTCGTACTGGTATTAATCATTAACCAACAATTAAATGTCCATGTTACGGCAGATTAATTCGTGTCGACAATGTCGTAAACAGTTTCCTTGCTTCAATTTCAAACACTAATAATAAATACATAGCTAGCTTTCAACAGCCGGCTTTATTTTCTGCCTGCTGGAATCACTTAGTCCAACAGTTGGCGGGTACGCCCAGGACAGATATATACGCATGAGCTGTAATTAAAACTTTCTTATAAATAAGCCAACTGGAGAGAGAACTAAAACACCCGCAAATAGCCGTCCTTCCTGTCTTCATTTAAACAATTTGTATAGTCTAGAATATACAATGAGTCTATTCTGCTTATATCAAATCTCTTTTAAACTGTCTTAACCGTTAAGGAGCTAAATAGGTGTAAACAAGAATCTACGAAATTAATTCCGAACCAAGAGCATGAGGCGTTATTAACAGCGTCTTCACTCTCGCCAATCGTCAAACTTCATAATCTGGTCATCACGCTGATAGGTCTACCACACGTCGGTTCACCTCCGCTACTGCTGATCGAGTTCACCGAGCATCGCAATTGGAGCAGAGATCAGGAAGAACGCTCTGCTCTGTAATAGCAGAGTAGGCCTACATCCAAGACTACAAGTTCTATAGGCTATATAGTATATACGGACCGATCGTCCGTATCTTCATATCGGTCATAGAACGATCGGTCATAGATGATAGAAGTATCATAGAACGATGGTCATAGCATAGGACGATCGGTCATAGGAGCTGATCTATTAGGGCCTAATATAAAGAGAGTTCGACACCTATTGAACTCAACAGGCGTCTGCAATGGCTGCATCAAACTCTGACAGAACTCTGTCTCTTACGCAACTAAAGACAATTGAAATGCACAGCAGAAAACGACCTCAGCAGTCATGCATTTCTGTTCCCTCACCACTTTTAGACCTGGGGAGGGAACGTGAAGGAATTCCCTCCCCACTTTTTCTCAGCTGCAGCACATATGTTAGGGTACCGTGGTACCGTAGGCAAGCTGTAGGCGACTGCACAATGCTTGAGAACTTGCTCTGTAGGATCAAAAGCCGAGAGATAAAATCTTCTCTTCAATAATACAAAGCGGGAGGAATTTATTATGATTGTCAATCAAGCGGTCAACATCAGGGTAATGAGAAGGAGGCATCCCAATCGCTTGACCTTTTGTAGGAAACGTTGAAGTTTGAGGCGGTCAATTGCAGTGGTGTATCCCCCACCAGGCAGGGGAGGCATAGAGAAGACGATCGAGAGATGGTTGTTGCACGGGCTACCTCGTGGAGGGCAGGAGAGGGGAGACCAAGGGCTCGTAGGACTCTAAGCGCGAAGGGCGTCCCAGAGCAGGTACTTAGAACGGCATTGACATGTGATGTTGCTCCAAGATCATCATTGATGGTCACGCCTAGTATGAGCATTGAAGTTGCTCTCTCGATTTCCAATTCGGGAGGAGCAATTTTTGCTTTGGAACTGCGACGGAAGATAATCATTTCCTTAGATTTTCCTGCATTAAGTCGAAGATTGTTTCGCTCGGCCCAATCGGAAACATTATCAAGTTCCTCTTGAGTTGTATTTCGCATTGAGGCGCCATTGAGTAAATAAGTGTCATCTGCACATTTCTTCATTTTGTTTTGTGCATGTGGGAGCCCTTCGGGAAATTTTTGGCGGATCTTTGACCGAAAATTCTCATGACCTTTTTTAATCGTTTGTTCGAAAAATTCGTGGAATATACAGGTTATTTCCCTCCCAAGAAGTTGATGACCTTTTTTTCGTTTTTAGTCGTTTGCTTGAAATTTGATACAAATCTAAAAAAATTGGATTTTTTTCTCCGCATGTGGGGGCCCCTAAAGTGTATTATTATTATTATTATTATTATTATTATTATTATTATTATTATTATTATTATTATTATCATTTTTATTATTACTATTATAAAGCTTGGGGTCCGTAGCTCAGTGGAGAGAGCGCTGGTCGTTAAACTGAGTGTCATCCACGCGACCCGGGTTCAAGTCTCGCTCAGGGCAGAAATTTATTAAAAGCTTCTGTTAGCTGCCATTGGCGATTTGCTGTTGTGTTGCTTGACTCGGGATCTGCTAAAAATAAAGATAGCCCCTCCGACTTCTGGCTTGGCCGAATCAGGAGTGATCCAGTACTTAGGCCATTAGTTAAGTTACCGAACGGTGGTCGGTGGGCCAGGTCGCGGACGATTGCTTTAAGGGTGGTCGGTCGGTGAGAGCGAGAGATTATACAGCGAAGATCAAAGTGCTTTGAGAAAACAATATTTGTTGGTAGTGAAGGTTTGATTATCGGGTTTCTCCGGTTTCTTGTGTACAAACCTGTTTTTATATTGTATATATATATTTCCTACTAGAACTTAACTTGAGTAGTTAACTAGCATACATCATCATCATCATCATCATCATCATCATCATCATCATCATCATCATCATCATCATCATCATCATCATCATCATCACCACCACCACCACCACCACCACCACCACCACCACCACCACCACCACCACCATGATCATCAACCGAGGGGCCAATGCCCGTATAGGTGCCCGTTGCTGTTTACGAGTATAGAATGAAGCAAAATTTATTAATCAATCAATGGCAAGCACAGTGGCGGAGACCTAGGGGGGGGACAGGGGGGGACGGTCCCCCCCCAATAAAAGTGTTGGGGGGACGGCCCATGCATTTGTCCCCCCCAATGTTTGAGCGTCAAGACTTGTTTGGGCGGCGAAAATAGAAAATTTCTTCGGGATTTGGGCGAGATTTGGCCGGATGACTAAAAAAAAAAAAAAAAAAAAAGGTCATAAACTTTTTTGGCGGTGAAAATAGAAAATTTCGTCGGGATTTGGGCGAGATTTGGCCGGATGACTAAAAAAAAAAAAAAAAAAAAGGTCATCAACTTTTTTGGCGGTGAAAATAGAAAATTTCGTCGGGATTTGGTCGAGATTTGGCCGGATGACTAAAAAAAAAAAAAAAAAAAAAAAAAGAAGGTCATCAACTTTTTGGGCGGTGAAAATAGAAAATTTCGTCGGGATTTGGTCGAGATTTGATTTGGCCGGATGACTAAAAAAAAAAAAAAAAAAAAAAAAAAAAAGGTCATCAACTTTTTTGGCGGCGAAAATAGAAAATTTTCCGAGATTTCGCCGGTCGTCAGAAATTTTCGGAAAATCTCGCG
This sequence comes from Lumbricus terrestris, assembly GCA_949752735.1. Taxonomy (NCBI): domain Eukaryota; kingdom Metazoa; phylum Annelida; class Clitellata; order Crassiclitellata; family Lumbricidae; genus Lumbricus; species Lumbricus terrestris. Next base: position 33,817,818 of record OX457044.1, on the reverse strand, counting down.
TCTTTCCGTCCCCCCCAATTCTCGGCGCAGGTCTCCGCCTATGGGCAAGCACCTAATTCTTACAGATCTACAATCACACTTTAATACATTAATTATTAAATGCGAGTTCTTCTGAAGATCCACAACGGAGTCTGGAGCAACGGAAGACTGCCTCTGGACTGGAAGGAGCCTGGAGCAACGGAAGACTGCCTCAAGACTGGAACGAGTCTGGAGCAACGGAAGACTGCCTCTGGACTGGAAGGAGTCTGGAGCAACGGAAGACTGCCTCTGGACTGGAAGGAGCCTGGAGCATCGGAAGACTGCCTCTGGACTGGAAGTAGTCTGGAGCAACGGAAGACTGCCTCTGGAGTGGAAGGAGTCTGGAGCATCGGAAGACTGCCTCTGGACTGGAACGAGTGTGGAGCAACGGAAGACTGCCTCTGGACTGGAAGGAGTCTGGAGCATCGGAAGACTGCCTCTGGACTGGAACGAGTGTGGAGCAACGAAGGACTGCCTCTGGACTGGAACGAGTCTGCATTATCATAACCGTAATGCAAATAACGAACTTCATTCATATCATCTGATGCTATTATGTATATAAAATACATTATTGTCATACTCATCATGTATATAACCAAATTGTTCGAAGACTAAACCCGCAAAAAATACCAAAAAAGGATACAAAAAAACAATTGTATAAAACACATTGATCATTGATGTATTCATTCATTCATTATTAGCATTTATATAGCGCCCCTTCAAGAAACTACTAAGAGGCGCTCCCAGCCCAGCAACGGCAAAAGAAAAAAGATTTAAGGGACTTAAGGAATAAGGATTGACTGGTCAGGTGGAGGAGATGGAGGTTAGGGGGGAGGTCATGTATATACAGGGTGGTCCAAAATAAACCGCACAGTGACAGTTTTCTTGATATAATGTATAACAATTCAATGTTTAATGCCATTTTCGTAGCATCTGGTTCACTGATGAAAAAATATTTACTGTTGCTACACCTGTAAATACACAGAACGATCGCGTATACGCACAAGCAAGGAAGAAAGCGTGATGTTTCATCAACGAGACTTATCCGTGAGCGCCAGCACTTCAGCCGTAACGTCATGGTTTCGGTCGCCATATCAAAAATGGGAAAATCACGCATTGTCGTCATTGAGCCAGGTGCGAAGGTGAACAGTCAATATTATTGTCAGCACGTTCTTGGTGATGGTCTTTTACCTGACATCCGTGCTCTGCGGCACGCCTTGTTGGTCGCATCTCAAGATTCAGTCATGTTACTGACTATATGCGGGATGTCTAGCATTGGCTCCCTTTTTCACAAAGGATCACTTACCGGATATCTTCCTTGGTTTGGCGCTGTCTTGCGGGTGTGGCCCCTGTCTATTTGCAGGAGCTCTGTTGCTCCACCCTGAACGTCCAGCGCCGTGGCTCTCTCCGCTCTTCTAAACAGGCTCAGCTTCTTGTCCCCCGGTCACGCACTTCTATTACACAGCACCGTGCCTTTTCTGTCGTTGGCCCTATAACCTGGAATGGGCTTCCTGTGGAACTACGTCTTGTGCCTAGAGCCTTTGAGACTACGTTCTACTCTGCTCTTAAAACTATTCTTTTTAACCGTGGTTGGGTCGGGAGCGCTTCTGAGTAGATACTCTTGAAGAAGCGCTATATAAGTGTTTGAAATGAATGAATGAATGAATGAATGAATGAATATGCCAACACCACACTTGGACCCTACAGCAGGACGGCGCTCCATCACACACCGCCAAGAACACTATGGAGTATCTGCATGCGACGTGAGAACATTTCTTTCATTGAGCCTGACATGTGGCCCCCAAAAAGCCCGGACTTGAATCCAGTCGACTATGCTGTTTGGGGCGCCCTTCAACAGATGGTATACCGTCGTAGAAGTTTCACCACAGTGGATCAGCTGCAAGAAACAATCGTCACAGAGTGGACCAAGCTGTCACAGCGTTTCATTGACCGCGCAATTGATCAATGGCGTCGTCGGCTTCAATGCGTGGTCGAGCAGCAAGGAGGACACACTGAACATTTTATGTAACGAAATCCATCCATGTAATGTTACAGTAAAAATAATTGCTGTGTTTTTGTGAATTTTCACGGTCATATTTGAATTGGTCTGAATAAAATACTATCAATTTATCATTGTGCGGTTTATTTTGAACCACCCTGTATGTATAATAAGTATTGTAGATAAGCAAGAAAGAATGAAGAAACGATCGAATGGATGAGAAGAAAAACAACAGCTGGAGGGAAAAATCCCGACGGAGGACGACGTACGCCTCCGTCGGGTTGGTGGCCCTGGAGGGGACCGTTTTTTATCGTCGCTGTGGCGCGCGCGCACCGACTGCGGCCCATGGGGGTGGGGACCTGGCGCTTGAGGGTGTGCATGGCTTCTGTGGCGGTGACGGTAAAGTGGTCGGCGTGCTCTCTGCCAGACAACCGGACAAACAGACAACAATCTACAACAACAATCAACCGAAATCAACAACAACAACTCAACCGAAAATCAACAACAACCGAGGACGTCAAAGACCGTGCTGTCATACGACGTCGTTAAACATCATCATCATCATCATTACCGAACCCACTGCTGTAAAGCCGATCGACCTGCGTGTTGTGCTATAGTGGGCCTTATTTCGTATAACCTGTACCTGTAATCATTCTGCGGTGTGTCAGATTGAATCATTAAAAGAAGATATTATATATACGGCGACAGAATATATCCATTAATATAATGGAGCAAATTTTTGATGCTGCGACCTCTGCGAAAGACCTTGAAACAAGAGCTACAACAAATCTCGAAAGAACATCTCGTTGCTAAGTTCTAAACGCGGCGGTTATGTATGATTTCTAGTGAAGTAAAGCAGCAGAATGTCGGTTTTTTTAGGACACAGTAGGGTGGACACACTGGTGGCTTTAGCACTAAGCGAAGCCTTTGGGCGGACAGACGTGTCCAGTTGGATCGCAGAGCGCAATATGGGTTCGTATTAGCCTAACTATAAGTAAAACCTCTATTCTTGCGTATGTAAATTTGGGGCAAATCGTCTGCGGCGGAAGGGTTAAATTCTAGAATGACTCGGTAGCAAGTAAACAATATGATGGCCACAGATCAGCGCAGAATAGAGCGCTGTCTCGTGGGGCGATCAATATGTCTCGATAATTTTTTTTCTAAAGTTAATGTCCTTCACTTATTAGCATGGATTCCAATCTGGACACTACCTACATGCCCTTGATGAGTACGCAGGGTAAAATTTCCAATGCAATTGAAAATAACCAGTATGCTATAGGAATTTGTTTCGACCTGGCAAAGACTTTTGACGCCGTCAATCATAATATCCTACTAAAGAAATTAAGCACTTATGTGATCCGGGTTACCCAATTAAATTGGTTCTCAAGTTATTTTACAAACCGATCCCAATTGGTCCCCTACAATGGCACTAGTACTCCTACTTTTGACACGTCATGTTCTAAGTAAGATAACTTTTGTCATGTTGTGTTCTAAGGCAGATGAATCTTTTTTTCTTCTATCCTCAATGACTACAGTCATGTCCTCCATGATTGATCGATGATTAAATAAACAATTGTGACCCTGAATTTCAATGTTGGTAATTTCCGAATATGATAGCACTGCTTTAAGATCTATGTGGTATATATTTTTAGAACATTTACTTGTGTTGATATTTTATTTTTATAAATGACTCTTTGAATGTTGTGTTATTGAGCAAGTACTTCAATTAGGTGGAAATTGGTTATTGATTAGATGTGTGCAATTGGGCATTATGTTGACAGAAGTATGATCCAGTGTACTGTGAAAATTGCAGAAAATTGACTATTCTATTGAGTCTGTACCGATTCTTTAAAATGTGAACTATTATTGGAAGACAATCAAAAGTGATTAAGTGCAATTATTGTTTATCTTTCCAGGGCGTCTGCTGAGCAAGGGGATTTCAGATGGCATAAACAGATGCCATGTTTTCCTCGCCATTCTCAGCTCTGACTTTGATACATGTTCATGGTGTGAAGAAGGTATTTTTCAGTGAATTTATCTGGTCATTTATTAGGTGTGTAGTGCAGTAATTGTTATTCAGAGGTGCTCCAAGCTGTAGCACTTCGAGGAAACAAGTTAAGGCAATGGACCAAAATGGATAAACGCAACCTGCTAAAATCTTGGCCTGAATTTTTTGGGAAACTTATTCTACAGAGAAGTCTGTTTTAGCATTTATAAGTGTCCATTTAAAAAACCTGAATTCTATTAAATTTTGACTCTCAGGCATGACAGTTGTAAACTTGTGCTTCACTGACAGTTGTAAACTTGTGCTTCACTGACAGTTGTAAACTTGTGCTTCACTGACAGTTGTAAACTTGTGCTTCACTGACAGTTGTAAACTTGTGCTTCACTGACAGTTGTAAACTTGTGCTTCACTGTATTTTAAAATTTATTGTGGTTTAATATATTTTTTTGTTTTCTGTTTCAATGCAGAAATCACCTACGCTAGATCCAAAGGAAAAATGATTTACGCCTTAAGAATTGAGGACTATGTCCCAGATGGGCCTGCTGGTCTGCACACTGCAAAGCTCTTCCAGTACTGCATTGGCCAAGGCGATGAGTTCGAAGTGTTGTATGAGCAGCTGATTTCCGATGTGAAGAAAGATGTTAAGAAAGGTATTTGCATTTGAGACACAAATTGAGTGTTAATTTTGGCATTTGGTGTGCTTTTTTTGTGAGAATTGAATATTGAATATTTAGGTTAATTAATAAATGTTTATTTCAACTAGGGATGTTCAACGATAACCGGAAATCCAGTTAATGGGTCTGAATCCGATAACCGGTTTTCATAATTCACCAAACGATAATCGTATTTGTTTTTCTTATCATTACGCTTGTATGATGCATTTATTAGTGCTTAGATTGCTTGCGATGCTTCATCCAACATGGCTGACGTACGCATAGACATCAGTAACCGTAAGCTGTCTATGGTCGATTGGTCGTACAAGTGTATAAATATACGTCCGTCGGAAATTCGTGGCTGTTTTGCAATCCGATATTAACATCCCTACTTTCAACCTGCTTCTATCGTTGAGCTGGCAAACAAGATCTGTTTTAGATGATCCTTTGCTTGCAGCTACAATTGAGTTCAACCTCACCAATTATTGCAAAAACGCACACTGACTGAGGATGGAAAATACCATTAGATCATCATTATCTCGCATCAATGGTTATAAATTGATTTTAAAACTTAGGTTATTATAAATCTATGCTTCCATAAATTTCCACTGAAGTCTTACAACGGTTATATCTATTTGCAGCCAAGAAAAAAGGACTTTATGCGAGCAGCGATGAGCAAGACTCAGACGAATCAGATTCGGATGATGCGACTGGAAAGACTCCGCAAACAGCGAGCACTGCAACCGTAGCGACTCCGCAAACAGCGAGCACTGCAACCGTAGCGACTCCGCAAACAGTGAGCACTGCAAGATATACCTTCAATAATAACATCTCTTTTTCCATGATAGGAAACATGGTTTCTATGGGAAGTGTAAATAAGTGAGAAATTGAATTTAAAATTATTCTGAGTATAATTTTTATGTATTAAAACAGTGCGTCCCTTGATCACTGTAATGATAAAAGTTATGTTGGCCTGCTTTGTGAATGTGTTTTGTTTAGGTTGGGGATTCGGTCAAAATATTTCAGATCTAAGGAGTGCTGTGAAATGTAACATTGTGAAGTACTCGGTTGAATGATGTTTACAATGATCCATTGTCTTGTCTTTAGCTGTCTTCGATGCGAAGGTTGGCAGCATGCTGAACTGTCTGTCTCCAGATGTATCTTTCCCCGGTCATCCTCAGTAGTTGAATCATTGTCAAAACTGTGGACAAATGCGGATAAATGGGGGGGAGGTATGGGTCTAAAGTAGGTAATTTCTGTGGACTCTATGCATGTGTGAAACAATTCATTCAGTTATTCACAGCATAACTTTTCATGTGCTGTTCACTTGCCGATTTACAAACTCGTTTATCTGTTGTTTGACCATCAGGGAAAGCGACCAAACGACAACCTTACGTCTGGTCAAACTGCAAAGCGGAAGAAAAAATGAGCTGTCATGAATAACTATTGAGAGGAAAAAGAATTTCATCTGGTGGATAGATTAGGAATTTAATGACATATGTATATCCTTAAATTAATGGATTATCTCAAATACCTTGCTTACCTCTGCCTGGGAACAATGAGATGGCTAACGAACGAAGCACAAAGAATACATTTTCCAAACTTTAAGGATTTTACAATAAGATTGACTCACGTGAATGAACAAACGATAATAATAATAATCTACTACTACACCAGAAGGCCTTCGAACACTTCTAACTATGTACGTCTTTCTCCTTTAGATTCGACTGTCCGATCTCTCTCTCTCTGACTCTCCGCACACCCAAAACACTCAAACTATCTATTTTACAAGAGAACTCATTAAGGCAATAAACCTGAGGCTCCGCCTACAACAAATCAGAGTGCAAAGTACACTACCTAAATTGACATCATAGTTAGAGTTTATGATATATGCATATGATATTATATATATATATTTATATTAATGTCATCCATTATATCGCCTCTATGTATGACATGTCTTTATGAATCAGTTGTAAAAAAAAGATTTTAGTAGCATCACATGTATTTTAAGGTTTTTGATCTGCTTGCTTCCGCAAAACATGTTGACCTTGTGTGTGAGATCGTTCTTTATTCTCATTGTCTCTTCTGACAAGTTCATGTTGCAGCTGTAATCATACCCAGCAAACCAGATCTTTTCCACTGAAAAACGGCTATGCAAACTGAAGCATTGATTAACCCAGCGTTTCCCAAAGTCCGTTCTGCGAACCGAAGGGTTCCATGAGTCGTGGTTTTCAGAAACGGTGCAATTTAATTTTAGGTGTCTGAAATAATTATATACTTTCTACAATAGAGTGTGTGTTTAGATAGGTTTATGTAATGTATATCAGAAAGCTTTTCAGGCGCTTTTCATGCTTCAATGCGTATAGTTGCGATTGGGGTTCCACAAGAAAATCACAGGACACGAAGGGTTCCGTGGGCCAAAAAGTTTGGGAAACGCTGGATGAACCGAACTTATTCCTTAGAGGCCAGCAGCTAACTAGGCCAGTTTAACTGGCCTAGTTAGCTACACCGGTAAGCGAGAGCGGCATACGTCTGTTGGTTGCAACGGACTGCGGTCCAAGCCTCGGGCTGGGAGTTGACATTCAGAGATTTAGAGATCTCGATCGGGCTAGCACGTGTGGGACGCAGGGGCGCAAGCCGCTGCGGAGCGACCTTGGGCAAGTTGCTTACCCACCAAAATGTTACCAAACGTTACGTGGGTGGGGTAGCTGAACGTTACGTAACGCCTTGAAAAAAAATTATGAATATTAAATTTCCATCGAATGACACTTTAGACATGATGTGATCGAAGTTTAAACTTTGTGACATTGATTTAAAACTTAACCGAAGTAGGTCTATTTATCTGAATAAGATCCGGAAGCAGACACCAGCTACATGCGAAGTCAGTTCAATGGTTAGGTGGCATAGTCCTTCAAACGTTGGACTATCACTAGGCATTCTATTCTATTTTGGGATTTATAAAGCGCCTCTCACAGTACAACCTAATCAGAGGCGCTCCCAGTGCGAAGAAGTCCTGGAAAAAGAAAAGTCTTAAGACAATGGGCAAAAAATGCCAAGCCTCCAGATAAAATCTGGGCACGAATAATAGTACGAACGCCATTCCACAATAAAGGGCAGACAGAGGCAAAGGCGCGATGTTGGGCTGTGGCAGTCCGAGATCGTGGTACAAGAAGATCATGACGGTCTAAAGAGCGGAGAGGACGTCCAACGGTAGCAGAGAAAGGCTTCCTAATAAGATCACAAAGGTAACGAGGCGCTTGACCCAAAAACATCTTATTGGTAAGAAAAAGAATTTTTATAGGTAAGAAAAAGAATTTTATATTGAATCCGGGCAGTCAAAGGAAGCCAGTGAAGGTGCTCAGTCATGAAAGTCGAAATGTGAGAGAAACGAGGGAGGCGGGCAATCAAACATGCAGATGCATTAAGTACCAATTGAAGAGGAGCCAGGCGGAGTTTAGGTAGGCCAATGAGTAACGAGTTACAGTAATCAATGCGGGAATAGATGAAGCATGGATCATAGAAGAAAAAATCGATGAAGAGACAGATCGCCTAATGGCATGTAAACATCGCAGATGATAGAAGCTGGACCGAGAAATATTAGCAATATGTGTAGAGAAGGAAAGAGTATTGTCAATAGTAACACCCAGGTCACGGACATTTGTTACAAAAGTAAATTGAGGAAAGTGCTTGGTAAGTAAAACGTAATCAAGCTTGTTAAGCTGTTGACGAGTGCCCAACCAGATCAACTGAGTCTTGGAAGAGTTGAGCAAAAGAAGATTTGAGGACATCCAACAATTGAGATGAGGCATGTAGGGCATATCGCTGGTGGAACAGCCTGTTGATAGCGTATTCCGGCTGGATAGTACACAATCCCACCACACAGAAGGAACATCGTAGTAGCACACAACACGTCGCAGAGCCGGGCAAGAGACGATGGGCAAGCACTTTGCCTCCTATCTCAGAAAATCTGATGGTCCTCCAGTGGCGTAGCCAGGAATTTAGGGGGGTTATGGCCTGGCCGGATGCCCTTTCTGACACCAACCCAACAGTATTACAGCAAATAAAAAAGGGAATACAGTAACAAAAGGAATAAAGTAAGAGAAACAATTGTTACTACAAGCAATTGTTTTGTTTTTCTAATTTAAGTGGATAAATAACCTTTAAAAAAACTTTTCCCCTATGCCATTGGGAGGGTTTAACCCCCGAAATCCCCTTGTCTACGCCACTGGTCTCCACATGAGACTCCAACCTTCTCTGCTGATGATTTCATCGACATGCTCAATACAAAGACAAACTCTCTTCGTGCTGCTACAGCTGATGCACCACCACCTGAGTTCACAACTACGTCTTCTGTTTTTGATGGCTTTAAGCCCATTACAGATGCTGAGCTACGAACGGTTTTTTCAGGTGTTAATCTTAGGTCACGTGAACTTGACCCCCCTTCCTCCATTTATTATTATTGACATGCTTGATGATCTTGCTCCCTTTTTTCTCTATCTCTTCAATAGATCACTTGCTGAGGGCTCTATTCCTGCTTCTCAAAAACGTGCTTTGGTTTTTCCTTCACTTAAGAAAACTAATCTTGCCCCTAGCCACTGTCAAAATTATCGGCCTATTTCCAACCTGTCTTTTCTTTCTAAAACCCTTCAGCGTCTGGTTTCCATTCAGATTCTTCCTTACCTTGAATCATCAGGTCTTCTCCCCTCTCGCCAATCTGGTTTTCGGGCTTTCCATTCAACTGAAACAGCCCTACTCTCCATGTTAGATTACATCTATGCAGCTATTGATAAGGCTCAGGTTTCCCTTCTTGCACTTTTTGATGTATCAGCAGCCTTTGACATGGTCGATCACAAAATTTTGCTCCAGCGCCTTGAATCCTCCTATGGTATTAAAGGTGTCCCTCTCCTATGGCTTCAATCTTACTTGTCTGGTCGTACCCAAATGGTTATAGCTGGTAATTCCAGATCTAACTGGGTGCCGGTATTTTTAGGAGTTCCACAGGGATCAGTCCTTGGACCCCTACTCTTCATTCTGTACACGGCTGATGTTACTTCTCTGTTTCCAAGTCACTCTGCTACTGGTCACCTCTTTGCTGATGATGTTCAAGCCTATGTTCATGGTTCTCCCTCTACTCAACTCACACTAGTTCGCCGTATTGATTCACTTTCTCATGATTTGCACCTGTGGATGTCTTCAAATCGCCTTTCACTCAATTCCAACAAAACTCAACTCATCTGGCTTGGCACTCCCCAGCAAATTAAAAAAATTGACTTTTTGCTTCTATCTCAGACTTTTCCTCAATTTACATTTTCAACTTCTGTTCGTGACCTAGGTGTCACTCTTGACTGCTCGCTGACATTCTCAACACATGTAACCAACCTTACGCGCTCCTCTTACTTTCACCTCCGTCGTCTCAGGTCCATTCGCAGATCTGTCTCCCTTTCAACCATGACATCAATAGTCCATGCTTTTGTCTGTTCCAGAATTGATTACTGTAACTCCCTTCTTATTGGTCTTCCAAAGGTCCGCCTATCTCCCATTCAATCTGTCCTTAATGCTGCTGCTCGATTAATTGCGCGCCTTCCTAAGTACTCTCATATATCATCGTTTATGATTAACCAACTACACTGGCTTCCTCTCTCTGCCCGCATACATTATAAAGTCCTTTCTATGGTACTCAAATCCAAACTGGGTCTTGCACCGATGTATCTCAGTGATCTGATTCGTTCTCCTCTATCAGCATCTTCTCATCGACCTCTCCGTTCTCTGGACAGGGCTGACTTGTTTGTTCCACGAGCTAGGACCACTATTGCTCAAACTCGATCCTTCACCATCATTGGGCCCTCTTTGTGGAATTCTCTTCCCTCCACTCTGCGTGGGACTCTACTTTCAGGATCGTTATCTACATCTCTCTCTCTTCTTAAGACCTATTTTTTCTCTAGGGGTTATCGCACTGGGAGCGCTACTGAATGGCCTTGGTTGCGAGCGGCGCTATAGAAATTACTAATTACATTACATTACATGATATCTCTGGACAACCCTACTGACTCAAATAATGTGCTGTGTTTAGCTTTAACATGGCACTTCAGAATTCTAGAGTATACGATTACGAAAAGTTCCATTGACTCGGCTAAACTGCACTGTGGATAGCTAGACAGCTGCTTTGTCCCATATGACATCACTGGTATAGATTGGATGTATGCATCAAAAATCTGACTGCTTGCTGTATCCAGGCTTATTATATCTATGGTATATACATGAGCCTAGAGGAGCTGACAGAGGCAACAAGAGAGTTACAGTGGAGAGGATACATCATGAATGTCGCCAGAGCTCCAAGAGCTGACGGCACCAGGTGATGGTATATACGCAAACACACACGTTTGCCCACAGATATGCACGTGTGTACTTTGGCACATGCATACCAACATACGCCTACATTTATTTAGTGTTCTATGGGCTTTCCGCATCTATAGTCCTTGCGTTTAAAGATGTAATTAATCACATACAATACGTCACATAATGTTCATCTTGGGTGATTATATATATACATATATATATATATATGCAAATAAGCACACATACATAGCCTTGATATATAAAAATGCACACATACACATACATTTGTATGCATACACATGTGCACATACACGGAACCTATATGCAGTAGTTCTCGGGCAATACAAGGTTACACACAATCATTATATACACAATTACATCTATACACATGTGCACACATACATATACACACACGTACTCGCACACAAACACACATACGTACATACAGACGTACAATCGTACATAAATACAGTCTATTTACAGAGTTCGAGCAATCAGCAATGTGTTTATCTATTGCATTGTTCTCAGATGTTGACTTTTCTACTTTCTTGGTCTTGTTCTTTCCTTCTTCTTTCATTCTTCCCTTGCTTAATGGCGCAAGGCACTGCCAGAATTAACCGAGTCTTTTCCTTGTTAGGCACAAGGATCGCCGTGATGAATACAGTGTCACATCTGCCTTCACCCACTTATAGATGTAGTTCAAGCGAATGGGCTGAATGAGTGTGGTAGACAAATTGAAAGGCCAGTTCTTCCGTGTGCATTCCCAGAGCAGCCATAGAAGGACACTCCAGGAGGAAATGACGCATGGTTTCCTGAGTGCCGCAATCGTTGCAGTTGCCGGTGTCGTGTTGGCCCCGTCTCTTCAACTGCGTGTTGAGGAGACAGTGGCCTAGACAGAGTCTGGTGACGGTGACTTCCTTCTTCCAGTTGGGGTCATCATACTTGCAGACTAGGCTGACGTTTGGCTCAATGAGTGTATAGTCGGAGCCGGTGTCGGACCATTCTTGCTACCATTTCTGGAGGAAGAGGTTGCGGTAGACATGTTGAGCTTTTGGATACTCGAGCATCGTCGAGAGATCCACGGTGGTGTTGTGGAGCGCCTGCTTGAACAGCGAGTCTGCAGTCTCGTTGCCTGTGATGACCAGGGATCCAAAGGATCTTCGCTAGTGACTCTGTGTGTTGTCCGTAGTCATCGATGGCATAGGTGATGTCGACGAGATGCTGAGCTGTCTTGTCCCGGAACAGTCTCTTCAGACTCTGCAACACGCCCAGTGAATCTGAAGAAAAAAAACGGTATTTTAGTATTAGAGGCCCATTCTATCGCCCTGTGCATGGCCTCCATATCCACTGCCCGGACTGACGAAACATCGCTCATTCTGTAGCTTCCATAGTGACACAAGAGGCACAAAGAATGAGCTTGCTGCTCTGCCTTCGGTGGTCCTTGAGCTATCCTTATACACAGCTATATGGTCCTCATAGGTGCGGATGTGATCTTCGACTCTAGATCCTTTTAAAAAGGTTGTCCAAGTCTCAAATCTTATCCATGAGTGTGTCTATAACAGGATGGTGAAGATTCTAGCTCGGCTTTGTAGTGCAGGCGAGTGGCTGGATCGTAGGTTTTTCTATCTCGATGCCGAATTGTTTGCGATTATGATCTAACTTATTTGGGCATTTACATAGCACCTTGTGAAACCTCCCATCGCAAAGGCCTTGAGACAGATTGACTTGTGCATGCAGATGAAGTAACCAATTACCAGTGCGCTCTGCTATTAAGAACATTTTGACAACATCAACATATGCCATGCAGAGTAACCATAAATGAGATGTACAAGAGTTTTGCTTCAATGACAGTTTCAATTGCTCTAACAGAGATTCCGCACAACAGCCAGACTGTCAGAATCAAGCAATGTTCGATCTATAGCACAGGCTTTGTTTAACAGAGTGTGTTGATACAACACATTCAACTCAGATGAAGTGTTTGTGATAATTGAATGTGCACAGCTGAATAATTACTCAATCTCGTGCATTCTCTTTAGTCGATATGTGATCTCATAATGGCGATTTCTGTGCAAGTGTTTTCAGTGTGAACATTGTAGACTGTTTTAGAAATGTATCAAAAATCGCCAGATCGTCAGCGAACATTGGGAGTAGGTGCGTTTGGAAGCTTAGGGTCTTAGGAATACATGTATGTATATTCGTTTAATTCAATAAACAACAGACAGAACTCTATAGGTTTACATTAGCAAAATTAACAGTATAGCTGCTTAAAGCTTATGGTCAAAATAGCTAGTACATGTTTTTGAATAACATTCTTGGGATAAAGTTTAATGAGTCTTTATTGTGGAGGATGAAATTTTGAGTCCTTAGAAATAGTTTGGTGACATCTGCAGCGCTGCCGCAATCTCCTCTTTTATCCGAAATAAGGCAAAATGATAGTATCCGGGACCGAAGTTACACAATATCTTAGTATAGCATAGCATATAGTATTTAAAGACGACACGGTAAAAGTGTATTTTAGCGTATTTTATTCCAAACAGCTTAGCTAAAAATAAATAACATATTTTATTGTTTGGGAGCGTTTTCGAACTTCCGCAGGTATTTTCATTAATCCGACTTCTACCTTGGCATGTATCACTTTCGTTAATCCAGCTTATGTTGCACTAATTATTTTTCATCAATCCAAATTCAAATTAAATAACAATTATTTGTCATCAACCAAGCTCTCGTTTAGTTAAGTATCTTTGCAGCAACCCGCTTCTATTTAAGGGAAATAATTTTAATCAATTCAACTTCTATTTCTCAAGCAATCTTTTCATCAATTCCGTTTCCATTTCTCGAGCGTTATTTTTGTCCATCCAGCTGCTATGTCAGCCATTAGACACCTTAATCCACCTTCCATTTCTAAGGTGTTTTCTCATCAATCCAGTTTTCAATATCACTCAATTTTGTCTGTAACTTTTCAATAGAAATATGAACCGTTATAATGATTTCATCAAAGAAATATGTAAATACATGTATACGCTAAGTAATAAAATACGCTAAAATACATGATATCGATTTCTAAATAATAAAATACGCTAAAATACACTTTTACCTGACGACACTAATCCTAACACTAACCCTAACCGACCCTCACGACGCATATCCTGACCCTAACCGACCCTCACGATTGGAAAATCCCAATGTTGTAAACATCGGTCCCGGATAGTATAGTTTCGCCCGAAATAACGGTAGATGTTACTGACAGCTCGGTAGCAGATCAACAATATGGCCGTAACAGATAAAGGCAGAATAGAGCGGTCTCACCTACGGTGATCGATAGCCCAATTATTCCGATTACTAATCAATGGTCAAAGACCACGAAAAGGTAAAGTTTCATAAATATTAATAAGCTTAAATAAGCTAAAGAATACACCAAAATCGCTTAAAAGTATTTCTATAATGCATACCAGTGGGCTAAGTTTGGGCTTGTGTTGGCAGGCTACGTTAGCAACCCGCATTAACTACATGCGGTAGAGCACAGAGCCGTGGCTCTGGTAGAACTTATTTTGTAAAATGATTTATGATTGTAAACACACATATGAATGCTTATTCCTGTTCAATAAGTAATAATATTTGTTGAAATAAAAAATAATGCGTAACACAATGTTTGGACACTTGAATGGAGGTTTCAAATCAATAATACTTGGTATCTAATTTCCGCTGTGATCGCCGTAGGTGAGACCGCTCTAATTCTGCCCCTATCTGTGGCGCCCATATTGTTTATCTGCTACCGAGCCGTCAGTAACAATAACCGAAATAACCTTTCAGAAACTCACAAATACGCATAAGAAACCTGCTAACCTGGTTTAAAGCGCAGTTTGTGAAATCCTTGATTAACGCGACAACCTATATTATCGCTTGTCTACAAAACCTGCAAAAATACTAACGTACTAACTCCGACTCAAGTATAATTCACAAAACTTAAATATAACCTTTTTGTCTAACATATACCAGAATTATAACTCTGGGAGGATTTTTCTACACCCAATGTATTTTTTAACACCAGTGGCGAAGTTTAAGTTCACATATGAAACCAAAGACCTTTAATTTCGTTGACCGGGTTTCAACCATAGAGGTGTATTATATAATAAATATATCACTAGAGGGAGTATCACGTCTCCATATTGAATCATCGTCTAAAGTCATGTCGACCAATCACATCATATCATATCTGTCTAAAGTCATGTCGACCAATCACAGACGAGTTCTTATACCGACCAATCACAGTCTTACAGCTTCGATCAGCTTCAAATTTTATTGCAGGGCAGATACGTCATACTCTCTCTAGCGTTATGTTATACATATAATGCATCTCAATGGTTTCAACACAGGAAGTCTAGTGAGACGGGGCTTCCTGTGTTGAAACCAACGACCTCATATATATTGAAACCCGGTCAGCGAAATAAAATTATAGTGACATCTGACGAATACATTCGAAGATTTATACTGTGATTGTGCCACAGTTAATAATAATCTTCGTAATAAGATGCGCACAGTGCTGCAAACAGGTTGAACATAGGCCTACTGTTCACTACATGCAGTCTGATGCAGATAGAGTAACCAATTACCAGCGCGCTCTGCTATTAAGAACATTTTGACAACATCAACATCTCCTTTTTAATCGACTCTCTTTAATTCTTCATTTGGCGTCTCTAGCACGTACTGCTCTATATTCTCTGGTTCCAGTCCTATCTGTCTTCTAGATCGTTAATTCTGTCAAAACCTCTCCATGGCAGTCACTGTTCACAACCCCTTCCATTATATGTTATGGCGTTCCTCAAGGCTCCATGAGATTTCGGTCGATGACTAAAAAAAGGTCGTCAGAAATTGGCGGCAAAAATGGAAAAGGTCGATAACTAAAAAAAGATCGTCAGAATTTTTGGCGGCGTAAATCGAAAATTTTCGCGAGGCTTCAGCGCCCCCCAAAACTGAAATTCTGGCGCCGCCACTGGCTGGTTGAATTTCAGCTCATGGTGAATTAGGCATTCGACATTTGTTTATTCATCCCAATTTGTTATTTTGCCTACTCTTTGTGTGAATTTGTTTAATTCAGATTATGTTTATAGCCTACTTTAGGCCTAGTTACATGCATATATGATTGTAATGGGATGAATAAAAAAAGTCGAATGCCTAATTCACCATGAGCTGTTTGATCGTAGGTGTCCAATACCAACTTCGTCTTCTTCTTCCAGCCGCCTGTCTTGTGCCAGGTGGAACAGCTTTTGTAATGAGTCATCACACCATCTACGTCCTCCTTCAATTCCCTATGCGGTTTGCTTCTCCTATATTAGTTCTATCCATTATTCCGAAAACGAGTCATAATTAAGTTTCCTGTCGTCCGTCTTTCTGGCGATATGGCCTAAAAGCCCTATAGTTTGTGTTTCATCTCTCTCATGGCTTTTTGTAAGATGGCTGGATTGGCTCCCTCTGGATCCGCCTCAGTTACAGATCATCCTGAAGACTTTACCGACTTGCAGTGGCAACAAGCTATCTTAAAATTACCCACCGGTTTAGGCGGTCTGGGCATTCGAAGGGCGTCATCGCTGGCATTTCCTGCTTTTCTAGCATCGGCCGCGGGCACCTCCGAACTCCAGTTAAACCAAGGCTTTAAAGTTCTTCGAATATTGATCTTGAGTTAAACATCCTATGCGTGCTAAAGAGTCAACCGGATATTCATTAGACGAACCTATCCTCGCTTTGGCAGTCAACAGCTGGATTGTCACTGATGAAATATTTTCCCTCCGGTGTAAAAGCCAAATGGGACAACCCGATTCTCGAAAAAGAGCTCTCAGAACTGCTCCTCTCCACCACAGAGCAGAGCGAACAGGCTCAACTGAAAACCATTTCTTTCCAACACGCCATGCAGTAACTGGTTACATTGCCTACCGATAACCTCCTGTGGCCTTAGACTCAGCTACTACACACCATCACCTTCCTCAGGTTCCTCTATCCATCACACCTCGGACCTTTCACTCGAAAGCGTCGAAACTAAAGACACTCCTTTTCAAGAACTCTTACCCTGTTTCATCTAATCCCCCACCCTTCAATTCCCGGCTCAGACGACACCCACCTTAGTATAGTTGTTCCACCCATCTGATCCTATGGTAACTCGATCCGGACCACCACGGACTACTCTCACGGAGAACCCTTCTAACTCAACACAGCGCTCGTGAATAAGCTGGTGCCCCGCGCTTGGCTTTCGAGTGGCGCTTTAGAAATTAGGAGATTACAATTAGAGTGGCGGTTGGGCTTCGTCTTGGAGTCAACATTTGCACACCTCACGATTGCGCTTAATTGCTCAGTTTTCAATGCTGATAGTCATGTTTTAAGACTTCAGAGTGTCATATCCAAATTGTTTGCAATTTTTTTGATTTCCAGTTTCACATTGCAACCATAGCTTTTAAAACTGTCATCTTCAATAAATTATCTCAGTGCTCAGAGACATGGTTATTTGTTAAAGACTTCAATAAATGTCTCATCCCATTGTTTAAAATATTTTCAATTTGCAAACTAAAGGTAACATTTTAAGCTGTCATCTTAAAAAAATTGCTCATTATGGATAAAGTGAATAAAACTGTAGAAATTTATGATATTCTGAAATATTGGGGCTACATAAGCATTTCCGTCAACCCACCACAGACTTTGGAGGGGACTGTCCGTCCCTAAGTCTCTGCACATGGAGTGAAGGACTTGCTCATAGTCCCAAAGCGGCTTGAAATGGATTCGAACCCACAACCTTCCGGCTCCAATGCACCGTATATACCCCACAAATGATATGTCTGCACCTGCCAATAGACTTGCTGCTGCTTGCATCACTGTTTCGTAATTGCTCTCCTATATCTTGCATTAAGTTCTTCAACTAGTTTCAACTTTCAAATAGGTTTTCTAACTTCACGAAACTTTTTCACTCTTTGGAAATAACCATGATGGAGCTCAGGGTTGTCTTTAATTTTTGCTCTCCAACTTGCTGATTTTTCTTGGAGACAACTGGCTTGATTACAAAATCTAACACAACATAACATTTTTATTTGATAAACCAACATCAATCATACAGGTTGCAATTACATCGTGATCTGTAAGTTGCATCAGTTTACGCACGGGACCCAAAAGGGGCCGAAGGTTCCATTTGCCAGGGCTAGATTTGTATCATTTTTAAACGAAGATAATACTGTCACAATTGTATCACTGTTTCAAATACAACAAAATTTAAATACCAGGAATAGACTGAGTGTCTTCAATAAGTAAAATCCCAATAGATAGGCAACTCATAAACAAACAAACATACAGACAACACATCAGAATTTAATAGGTGCTTAGTCTGGTAACTGTACAACAAATGTACACTTCAAAGTAAGAATCATTATAAGAAGAATTGACAACCTGAGTAAGTAAGTAACCTTTTCCAATGTAAGTGAACAACTCACATTTTACTAAACAGACAGCTCTTACTATATGCTACAGGTCTTTTAACATAATATACAGTGACTAAATTTGTCAAATCAACACAAAACTCCTCATTATATCACATCAGCTTTGACATCTAACAGTTCTGACAGATATACTAAACGTATCGAAAACATAAACAGCCACGTAAAAACAATGCAGAAGTGGCAAACTAAATCTTGAGCACCCTTAACCAAAACGCTCAAAATAACACTGAAAGTTAAAAATGTTGGCGATACCTTACCATGGGCGCCGACTCTGCGAGGCCCGTGAGTCCTCAGCACCACCAGAAATGGGCCGTGTGAGGCCCTCCTATACATGGGCACCACCAGAAATCAGTCGGCAAGATGTGCTTTTAAGATATTATTTCTTTGTTGGCATTGCTTATCTATAAAAATCATTCCGTCTTTTACATATTTTCTTTTATTTCAGTTAGTCTACCTTACAAAAACTCCAGTTTTACCCCATCCGGTAGTCTGAACTCCATTGGTCCTCAGCCACTCAACAAATACGACGAAACTCCTAAATTCGGCTTATTCGATCCGCTTCCGTCGTTTTTGTTATTACGGACAAAGGTGACGATTTGAATGACATTGTTTCTTTAGGCCTATATTGTACATGCTCAATAATGTTCATCACTGCTCGATAGTCCCCTACCAGCATAATAAAATCGGGATAGCCTATTGTTTTGTCTGCTTAAACAAATCAGCCTTGACTAAATATATTGTCTTTCAAAACCATTTGACAGACATTTGAAAAACTATTCCACAGTGTTAATATTGGCTCACTAAATAGTGGCTAATTGTTTGAATTCTTGTGCAAAATTTGAGTCTGTTTACCTAATTATGGAGAGTGCTCCAAGATGCCCATGCTAATGAAGAGTGTGCTTTTCTTCTGTGTGGATTCCAAGAGAAGCACATGAAGTATAAAAAAATGATAAAAAAGTTATTTGGTGAGAACATTTATTGAAGGTTTTTAAATTATGTCTTTAAGCAATGAAATAATGGGAAATTTGGTGAGACAACTTAAAATGCCACTATTTCAATGTGGAATTTTTTATTGAATAATGACAAGGATGTCATGAAGTTAAAATGACAGCTAGATGCTACCATCACAGTGTGGCAATAAAAAATTCGAAAATGGAGAGCAGCACATTCCCTCCCCTAGCCCTTTCCCTGCTCGGCGCTGTGCTTCTCGGAGATCATCCTTTGGCCGCGAGTTCGTCCCTTAAAACCAGGACCAAGCCTCCGCCTATGAACAATGGCAATTTCAATAAGTTTCCTATCAAAAAAGGGTGAAATTTTTTTTCGCGCGATCACGCGCGCATATCTTCACATTCCTTTAGGCACTCTCACTCTTCGGCTCAACTCGGCGCCTATGTACCTTACAACATGGAAACTGCCAAGAGGTTTCTAAAAACAAAGCACACTGCATGCTTTTGTTTTGATTTTAACAGTATGTATGCCTACTATAGATAGTGACGTACACACAACAGGCAGGGAAGTAAGTGTCTAGCAGTTTACACACTACTAAACAAAACACAGCGCAGACCCCATGGATCCCATCCTTTTCAATGTCAAAGAACATTGTCCAGTTTCTTTCCCTGCAATGAGAGAAACTTAGTTTGAAACGTCAGCATGCTTTAAGTAGTCGAAGGAAGTTCGTTTTGTTGTGCAACTTCCATGGTATTTGATTTCAGCAGATCGAGGAATGCAACGATATCTGACAAACAGAACAAAACACCGTTCTAATAAATACACCCATATTCAGACAAAATAAGAAGACAGACAACGGAAAAAAATGACACTGAAGTTGGCAACTAAGATGATAACATATTAATAAAATATCTGCCCAATTCACATCTTTGAGATAACCAACTCAGTGAAGTTTAGGTACTTTAGATAATATTCCTGTAGCATTCTGTTAAAAGTTAATGATCATATAACCCGCAGATCAATTTCAACAAGTAATCCTGGCTACCAGTAGGTGGCTTGTAAAGGATGTGTAGCAGTAGTCCACTATCAAGTCTTTTTGGATATTGAATAAAATAGATGCCCATACAGAAGCCACTTTAAAGGAAGATTTTTTAAAGACAGGTTGCATACATAATTTCAGATGGAATGTGATTCCACATTGAGGCCATTTGAGGGACCAACAATAGCAAAAGCCAGATGCTGGGTTAACGAGGTTCGTGATCGAGGTACAAATAAATCATTTTTAATCGGAAACCTCTGATAATTTACACAATTCTGGTAATTATGTAAGGATTGCAATGGCTTTTCAACTTTGAAAATCGATGAATATTTATCATTTATTTTCATATTTACAAAAAAAGGGTTGGAATTTTTCCAGACACAGGTTATGCTCAGATACGGGTATCTGTCTTTACCTCAATTGTACAAGCTATCATATGTTCCTGAATCGACTATTGTACCTCTATTCACTGGCCTTTAAAAAATTCGTCTCTTCTTTCTTCAGCCTATTCTAAATGCTGCGGCTAGACTAATACCCCAACTTTCTCGTGCGTCCCACAACTCTGCTTTTATGTTTGACCACCTTTATTGGCGCGCCATTATTGCTCGGTTTCAACTCAAGGTTGTGTCATTAATTTACCGGTCGCATTCTGGCAGAAAGTATCTTTGTGACCTCATCCATCTGCCAACCTTGGCCACTTCTCTGTGCCTTATCTGCTCCTTTGACTAGCATGACCTCTTCATATCCTCCTTCGATGCGTTCCTCCTTATTAACTGGTGGGCCAAGTGCCTCTTTTCACCATCTCAAGACCACTTGTTTTGAAGCGCGTCAGGCTCTTCACTCTGATATGAACGAACAACTCCTAGTTCCACGGGCTTGCTTAGTTGCCGGGCAAGGCCAAGCTTTCTTGTTTGTAGAGCCATTCATCAGAAATCTCTTAAGACTATTTTCTTTTGCCATAGCTGAATTGAGAATGCTCCTGAGTAGTTTTCTTGAAGAAGCACTATACAAGTCCATTGAATGAATGAACTGGAAGTGCCTCTAATTAGTGTTCACTGCATGAGAGGCTATATAAACTTATAGATATAATTAAGACACTCACTTACCTACCTACCTACCTAACCACACACACACATACCTCCGGCTGCGGCTGCTTCCACTTCTTTCTCCTTCAATCCCATTTTCATACAAAGGTGTTTCATCTGGCCAGAAGAGAATGAGGTAATAAAAAGACGCATCACCTATAAGAATACAAATGTGCAATTGCAAAATGAAACTAAGTATCCAGAATGACTACCAACCTAAAAATAACGTTACATTTATAATTGCAATTTAAAGTACGCTTGGGCAAGCTACTTCCTGCAAGAGGTACAGTGGTACACAACAACCGCTGATCAGCTGAGCCACAGCATTCAAAACTGCCAGTATATGCAAAAATAAGTTAGACCAGCATCAAATGGTATTGCCATAGTCAACCCTGGCGCATATGTTCTCCCCTCTCAACCACTTCGTTGCATCCTCTTAGATCCTCAGATTGACTACACCTCTTTGTTCCTCACATCAGCACCACCATGGATTTCCCCTCAGTTGTCTCCACCATCCTCTCTACTAGTCTTTCATCACCTTTCTCTTGTCTCAAACCCTGCCTTTCCTCTAGGGGTCGATTATTCTGGGGTGGGTCCCGTAGCTCAGTGGAGAGAGCGCTGGCCGTTAAACTGAGAGTCATCCGCGCAACCCGGGTTCAAGCCTCACACGGGGCAAAAATTTATTTGAATTTTCTGTTAGCTGCCATTGGCGCTTTGCTGTTGTGTTGCTTGACTCGGGTTCTGCTAAAAATAAAAGATAGCCCCTCCCACTCCTGGCTTGGCCGAATCAGGAGTGATCCAGTACTTAGGCCATTAGTGTTAAGTTACCGAACCTGTTGTAGCCGAACTGCGTGTCGTGCGAAGCAGGCCGTATTTCGTATAACTTGTACATGTAATCGTTCTGCGGTTTGTCAGATTGAATGTCAATAAACGAAGATTATTATTATTATTATTATATTCTGGGAGTATGTCTACAAGAAGCACTTTAGATCAATCAATCAGAATTTATATAGTGCCACTTCAATATCTACTCGTATGGTCATTACACAATACAAAATGAACGCTCAAATTTAAGCATGCTCAAGCATGATCTTAATTGGAGTCATATTGGATATTGGTCGAAAAGTAATATCCATTTTATTTGAGCAAGTCATGCGAATTCCAATACAGTTGTAAACTAGTTATCCAATGTGAGTTTTGAATTTTCTACGATTACCGTCATAAGAAAGGACAAAAGCAAGAACAATTCTTGTCTGATGAGGATAAACTGTCTTATGTAAACCTACGTCTTTCTACAGCTTCATCCCAGACTTGTACTGTTATAAGTATATACCAAAGCCTTTGGACAAAAATTTTGCAAAACTTGATGAATTTTGCAAAACTTGATGAAAGAAACTTTAACACAACATAACCTCCCATATCACTCATTTAGAATACTGTGTATTTTAATATTCTATCCCTCTGTTAGAAATTCAAATGGGTCCACAGTTGTTCTCTGGCAGCATATTGTACACTATATGTTCTGCAGTTATGCATTTATAATGTAACATCATAAACGGCACAAGAGTGTGAATTACCTACATCAAAATTTTAAAAAACAAATCTAAATATCGTCCCAAAATTACAAGATACAACTACATGTATTTCTTATAATACTGGATGTGTGAAAAGTGTGGGCTCCACGAGTAAGTCTGCGGTTTCAGAAATGCTACATCACCAGAAAAGGGTTGAAAACCACTAATGTTGGCCTGTTGGGGCTATATAACTACCCATGTCGTTGAGATAAAAACCTGGTGACTTGATGACAATAGAATAAGTGATTGCCAGTGACACCCGAATATGTTTGGAACATCAAGAAACAATCAAGGCACCTAGGAACTGATGTACCTACTTCTTTCAAAAATGGACTTCCCTTCAGCTCAAGGAGCTCCTCTTCTGTGGCAGGCATTTGCTGGTCGTTTGGTAGCATCATATTCAGAAATACTTTCACATCCGGATTTGCCAAGAACGGTACCAGAACCACAACATCACACTTCTGCTCCACATCTCCTGAAACAAAAACATCAAAAACCAATGCTAAAACCAATGCTAAACTGAGGATTAAGAAGTAGGTAGTAATTCAGTGGCATGTAGTATAAGTGATCAGTTCTAAATCACCGTTGTCTCTGTACTGAAAGACATAGGAGCAACAGCTCCAATCCATCCAAATGAAATTCCGTAGATATATAATGCTTTTGTAGTTGCACGAAATACTTTGAATTGAAGTCAACTGAGATGATTCACAGTCTCAAAAACCAAGCGATCTACAATTCTACATGGCTTTATTTAAAATTATTTTTGATTTACATTCTATACCAAGCAAACAACGACATCACAACTGCTGACAACTGACCACATCCACAACAAACAACAAAACAAATTCAAAATTAACAGTAAATAATTTTCCTGTTCATCCCATCCACTTCAATCAGTCATCTAAATACTATCTGCTACATATTTAAGAGAACTGACTCACTGAGAAATTCTTCGTGACTCTGCCTGAACTGACTGGACTGAACATACTGAGCCGGCAAGGTTGTGGTAGCTCTACAGAAAAAATTCAAAGGCAATATCCCATTATGCTCAATTGAGTCACAAATTGTGCCCTAAACCTTATACGACACTTCAAAATTAAAAAAAGCATTACATTTCCCTGCATCTCACATCATTAATACATTGGGACAAAGTGGGACGCAGTGGTGTAAGTTCGGTGCCTTGTGACCAATGAGTCGTATGTTCGAATCTACCACAGGCCACTGCGTAGCAACCTTGGACAAGTTGCTCACCCACAACTGTGTGTAAGGAAGGCAACGGGAAACCACCTCACACATCTTATCCCCAGAGGCGCAAAGCCAATGAACCTGCCTTTGGGCAAAGAACTCATCATCAAATGAAATTTACCCCAGGGGTGGCAGTAGGGTAGGGCGGGTTGAACGTGAGGTGGGCCATTGGTGCAGTTGTGCGACAGGGTGAGAGTGAGGTGTGGGGCAGAGTAGGGCAAAAAACCAAAATTTACCCCTGAAGGACGGCTGTATGAGGGTGGAGTAGGGCATGATGGGGTTTGGAGGGGTAGGACTGGGACGAAAGCAAATCGAAAAATTTTTACATGAATTTTGTATATGGGAGTTTTTGTATTTGGCTTTGCATAGGCAATCAGGTATGAAACACAACTAGAATTAAATAATACCTAGTAGAGTAGAGAAAATAAATACCACTTGGCAACACCATTAGCTACCATTTCTGATGGTAACTTTGTGCTATTGGGCAGACAGTGATTGCCAAGTAATTTTCTTTACATGGTACTACATTATACGATGTGAAGGTTTACAGGTTTAACAGTTTTACACAAACACACATAAGTTGCTGACTTATATAATGAGAATTAGAGTATACCAACTCGGCTGTTGCTTTGGTAGACTTCCTGGTTTGATTTCTGAGTAGAAGCATCAATTGACCGTCATTCAACTTCTTCAGACTTTTTCTTACAGCTGAAACCATCAAAGTTGGTCAATTGTCATTTAGGCTTTCGCCAACTGTTGCTTCAACTGCACTACATTCTCCATAATCAATGCAGTAAATGAGAGGAATAACAAAATCTCAACACTAGTCTAGATTATTTTTACAAATGAGAAGCACAAAGATGATTTTCTGAACATATTGCTAATCAGTCTGGTACCACCAGCACCAACTTATATAACAATCACAATGCGCAAGCGGCAGTATTTAGAAACAGCTGCCTTTCTCTCCAAAAATTCAAAGTCAGAGCTACGTGCCAACAGTGATCATCAACTGAAACCTCAAAGGCAGAGTGATCAGGTTGGCTTGAATCCTACATTAAAGCGTGCACACAATCCACCCAATCGGCAGCAGTGTAGAAGTCATCTAGGCTAGTCACCGTTGGTGTTTCACAATGATCACTTGACTCTCTCCTCTCTGAACTATATACATTTTTTCTATAAAGTATCGCACACCAATGGTCTGAAACAGAGTGCAGTTGTGTATCAGGCGCATATCACATTAAAGTGCACCTAACCATCTCAACCTCATTCCATCAGATTTAAAGTTGATCTGTTTGTCTCTTAAGCAAGAATAGCCATCACTAAAACTTGAGCCTCTGTCTTCATTGGCCCCACATCATGGAACCAGCTCTCTCTTTCAACAAATTCTTCATTAAGTAGAGGGATAAGGGTTGTTTTGCTCTCTATCATTTTCTTTACCTTGAATACTTGGCTTTGGAGAGCACTGCTAGACATGTATGTTAACAAAATTTAAAAATACAGTAGAATAAAATATAGTCAATGAACTCAATCCTTTGTAACAAACTTCTAACCATTCTTAGCGCCAACTTCTTTCTTGAGATTTCTCGCAGAACATTCAATTTCCCCTGCTGCCTTGATTTCATCTTCCATCAACTTATTATCCTTGGTTCATGAAACAAAAAGTAACACAATTTATCACATATAATGTTTTAGGAATAACACTGTGTGCATTCTGCAAGTCATTCCTTCATATGTCATTTGGGACAAAATGCAACATAAAAGAAAGCGTGTGCTTAAAGTCGATACCACAGTACACAGCGACTATAGGTACAACCTGCATGCGGCAGTCCGTGCTGTCAAATCTCTGTTACTACAACATTGGCGAATTATGTCGTCTGGAAAACAGTGATGCATAAAGTTATTGCAATAACATTGCATACGTGCAGTCTGATGTAGCATTCTAGTACATAATGTGGCATTGTGAAAAGGTAAACAGCCTCTGATTGAGGTCTAAAAAACTAGATTGGTGGATGATGAACACTTTGAAGACAAAGACATTGATTGAGATAGTGACAATCAACTACACAGATATTGTAAGCGATACGGATAGCAGGCACATGCCAAGTACTGATAATAAATGGTTACATAGGTAAAATGCGAAAACTTCTGAGCCAAAAAAACAAGTGCAAATGACACAATATAATTTTTAAGAAAAAAGTGTTGGGTGAATTTTTAAAGAAACATCTCAAAACATCCTGTTTATAAAGAACTTCAATACCTGAAATAGAAAATGATAATTTGGAGGAATAGAGTCATCGACGACACTTTGTCCGACTGTGGCTTGAGATCTACTCAGAGTATTATCCTTGTCCGGTGTCTGAGAGCTGTTAGGAACATTGCTGTTGCCCGACGTAATAAGCTCATTTGTAGCCATTGGCGTGCTCAGATCACTTGTGCTTTGATTCATGCCAGTGTTCGGGCAATCTGAAAGTCATCAAGTTGTCCAATTGTTAGCTACTCACGAGACATAATGCTAAAACAAAAGTTAACTGTTCTTCAAACAAGAGATGAGAATTGGCTGAAAAACCATGTCCTGACCCCCTCAAGCAAGGCCTAGCCTGCAATAAAAAATTACGACTAAGTCCGTGCAAACCAACCACATATCTGGCCACATGAAAAGTGACTTTGTCTCTGAATCATGATCATGCAAAGAATACTATTTACTGTTTGATTTTGAGTGCCTACATACCACAGAAAAGAATTCTATTAATTCTCTTCGCTTGCACAACTAAACGAAATCAAGCTTTTTCTGTTATAATTATCTGGCATAGTCTTCTTACATGGCTGTGTCAACAATCTGAGATTCAGCCTGAAACTTTCCTTGCTAAACTTAAAACTGCTCTTTTAGGAGTGTACAAGTCGAGACCACCGCCAGTAGTTCCCTAAGAGGGGCACTATTCAATCTCTGAATAAAATATCGAATACAGAAACGGTAGTAATGATCAGCACACGAATCTTTCATAATAAATATGTTAACCTTCAGCTGACTGTAGCTCAGGATCGCACAGAAAAGAATTCAGTGTTTGACAGACAACGTTGCAGTCATACGAGGCCTCCTGCAACAAAAAAGGAATGTTATTACCTAGATTTGTTCAGGAATGTAAAAACTAGTTAATATTTCAAATAACACGATACTTTTAATAAATGTGGCACCACACACAGAAACCAGTGTTAAGGTGATTTTGCAACATATCAAGTTTGATACATCATTTCAAAGGTCTTGTCTCAGGCATCAAAATGACAAAAATTATTGCTCTAACTTTATTCTTACCCAAGATATAGGGCAAAAAGTGATCCGATTAAATTACCCGGTAATTAATTAATTTAATTAAAACAAAATAATGAGCACATCAAGAGCATTAATCTATTCATAGCAATAGCCTTAAAATTTGTGTTTTTAACAAAATAAAAGAAATTAATTTTTTAAACATATTTTTAGATTAAATTCTGTACACAAATAAAAAAACACAAACATACTATTTCTTTGAATATCTCAGATGTGTAATTTCCGACTTAATGCTGATTTCGGTCTGGACCATCACAAATGGTGTGTAAATAAACACATTTTGCAAATTCTACAGACTAATGCTATACAGTACTCAAACTGACAACATTTGCTTTTCAAGCACTACAAGCGACTCAGAATTAATATCATTTTGAAGGAAATTGTGATGATTTTTAAAAGGAATGTTTCAAAACATATCTAGCAAGAAAGGACAATACCTGAAGGTAAAAGTAACATCTGTGTTGCGTCGTTTTGTTTTCAACCATGAAAGACCGATAACCATCCACGTCTGGCGCAGCTCGACAAACAAATTCATTTGGCTGGAATACCGTATCCTATCACAGATTGCCAGAAAATTAAACTTAATACACAAAACCCTAAACAATAATAAAAAACCTAAATTAATATTGGACCTCATTACAAAACATTAAGTGTCAATGGCAATTCTGGAGAAACAGACACATACAAAAGCACTTCATAAAAACAAGGCTATGACTAGTGAAACCGCTAAATGGCCCTCAAATTCTGAATACTATGACCAAAACATTCACTACACTAATCCTAAACCTCCCACACTTAAAGACCCCCAATCTGTGATGGCTACTTCTTGCTTCTTATGATTTCATCAGCCATGTGTGCAGCATAAATTGCAGGGAGGACATGAGGCAAAAAAAGAGAATATGTCGTTTTGCGGGACATCTTGCAACCATTCAGCAGACATTGAAACAGGCATAAAATCAGGTGACACGCGGACCGGTTGCATACCGGGCATCACTCGAGTCTCATGTGTATTCTCATAAAAAAATTCACCAACGGTTTTACTAAACCTTTACACTCAGTATGAGAATTGTAAAAAATAACAGGGTCACAAGTTGATTTATGTGAAGACTTTACTGTGGATCTTAAGAAATATTAAAAGCTGAACCCCACCACAATGCTCACCCTGTACAAACTTGGTGGTAATCTCGAAGACTGCGCCTGGCCATATCAACAATAAAGGTCACCAAAGAAATCGCTACAGCAGAACGCAGTGACCTATAAGCCTCATCCCATGATGCAATGTGCTCAGTAAGTATGTAATTAACATAAGAATAAAATTGAGTTCTAAGTAAGTAAATAAGACATTTTATTGAATTATAGCAAAACGAAAAATTACCAAAAAATCCACAATTTTCTTCTTATGGTCTGACAATTAAAACGTACCAAATCAATGGAATTGATAAGTATTCTGTCGATGGCAACAGCATTTGATGTCATAAGCTATCATTCGGATTCGTTTCAATACTAACAGTGCCAAAGTGAGAAAGTCAAATTGACTTCCAACTTTGATAATCCTGTAGACTGGCGTGCCTGTCCATGTAAACATAGATGCAATCACATTCCTAAAAGTTGTGGGGGACCAAATGAATCACATCCTAAAAGTTGGGGGGACCATAATGATAAAGTCAATGGGACCACTCAAAAGTTGGGGGGACGCGTCCCGTGGGTCCCATAGGGTGGTTGCACCTATCAGTCAAGTCATCAGTTATAACTGACACGGCACTATTCTATGATTTGAACATAGGGGGGCTTTTGTCCGGGTGGACTAATGTCCTACGCAAAATCGGGGGCTTTTGTCTGGGTGGGGGCTAATGTCCGGCGAGGCTTTTGTCCGCGGGGGCTAATGTACTACACCCGTTTCAGTGCATTCGTCGGCAACCATATAATAATAATAATCTTCGTTTAATAGCTCAATCTGACACACCGCAGAATGATTACATGTACAGGTTATACGAAATACGGCCCACTATAGCACGACACGCAGGTCGGCTTTACAGCAGTGGGTTCGGTAACTTAACTAATGGCCTAAGTACTGGATCACTTCTGGTTCGGCCAAGCCAGAAGTGGGAGGGCTATCTTTATTTTTAGCAGAACCCGAGTCAAGCAACAACAGCAAATCGCCAATGGCAGCTAACAGAAAATTCAAATAATTTTTGCCCTGAGCGAGGCTTGAACCCGGGTCACGTGGATAACTCTCAGTTTATCGACCAGCGCTCTCTCCACTGAGCTACGGACCCCCCCAATTTGCTTGGAGTGTGCGTGTTTACCCTTTTGGTGAATCGGTATTCTAATTCACCTGGA
The DNA here is from genome assembly GCA_949752735.1 of Lumbricus terrestris. NCBI lineage: Eukaryota > Metazoa > Annelida > Clitellata > Crassiclitellata > Lumbricidae > Lumbricus > Lumbricus terrestris. Next base: position 33,787,776 of record OX457044.1, on the reverse strand, counting down.
GTAAAGGTCTTAAAAACACTGTATCTGCAAGTTATTAAAGAACTATAACACGAGAAACTCACAAGAACCACTTCGTTTGTCATAGAGTTTCGCCAACAAAAATGGCGTCCGTCCTCCTGGCTAGAAAAAATCTGAAACGCACCGGGCTCCTCGACAGCTTTCCAGCCTCCAGATTTTCGCAACACTCGTCCAGCTTCAATCTCAATCTCGACTATATCAGTCGACATGATGAGCTATTTTAAAAAAGGTACGAAAAATGTTCAAATACAACAAATAACTTTATCTCAGGCCTCAAGAACTCAAAACACCGCGGTATTTAGTGAAACAGTCTATTTTTAGCTCAACCAATCACACCTTATGACATAATCACCAATCACAGAAGATATATTCTTCTTCCTCAGCCGTCCTCGTGACGAGGGTTGGCCGCATCATGAATAATCTTCTTCCACTCTCTTCGATCCTCCGTGCTCCTTGTGATCTGTTCCAGCGTCATTCCAGTCCAGGCTCGAATGTTATCCATCCATGTCGTGCAAGGTCTGCCTCTTCCTCTTCCCCCCGGTGTTGTACCCTGTATCAGGTCTTTTTCAGAAGATATAGTATAATAATAATAATATTAAGAAGCAGACTTTCTATAGGCCTAGCGCTGAATTTTGAGTAAGAAGAATCAGGGACATTCAGGGATGCCACTTGTAGCTTTTTCCACCTAGATCTAGGTATTTTTGGTCCTGTCTAGGTTTCTAGGTTTTTAGTCAGGATCTAGTTTTTTTCTCACGGCGGTTTTTTCGACTTTTTGCATACAAATATATTTATTTTTAACTGAAAATGCACAAAAGACGTGAAAAAGCAAAATATTTGTGAATTTGGACCAAAAATTGTAAATTTTGGAGCGAAATAGGCCTACTAAAGCAGCAGGTCAGCCAAAACATTTGGGGAAGGAAAGAGAGCAAATTTTAGTCATCAGACGACTAAAAAAAGATCGTCAGAAATTTCAAGCCGGAAAATTAGAAAAATCCATGTATTTTGCAGGGAAATAGTCAATATAGCCTTTTCTAGCCTTTTTTCCGACCGAATCTGACCTTTTTCAAAATCCAGAGTGGCATCCCTGAGAAGTATTGCTCCATAATCGTAAACTCGAGATTTATAAAGCGCCACTCGAAAGCCAAGCGCGGGGCACCTGCTTATTCACGAGCGCTGCGTTGAGTTAGAAGAGTTGTCCGTGAGAGTAGTCCGTGGTGATCCTTTGGTAACTTACCAAAGGATCCGGTTCAAATACGTTGAGTTAGAATTAAGGGTTGTCCGTGAGAGTAGTCCGTGGCTAACATAGGTGCAATCACGTCCTAAAAGTGGGGGGGTCCATAATGAATCACGTCCTAAAAGTTGGGGGAACCATAATAATAAAGTTAGGGGGACCAATCAAAAGTTGGGGGACGCGTCCCGTGGGTCCCATAGGGTGGTTGCGCCTATGGTGGGCCTTGGTGGCTAATGTATGGTCCGTGTTAATTGGTCCGGGTCGAGTTACCATATAGGATCAGAGGGCAAACGCGCAATGGGACATCGACAAATGATACAATATATATTTATGCAGGCGCGGATTTAGAGGGGGGCGGAGCCGGCGTACGCCCCCCCCCTAAACCTGCTGCTTACGGACTTTTTAAGAGCATTACAGATCATGCATTTATCGTAAGCTTTCATATCGTTCGCCATTTCTTTGGCTACGTCAAAGGACTCAGCGCAAAGTTGCAAGGCTCATCTTTAGACGTGATCCAAGTATATGAAATGGTGACGAGTGTTAGAGCAGCGCTAAACAATGCCCGACAGGATGACAGCGAATGGGAGCATGTTTTCCAGAAAGCTACTAAAATGGCAGAGACAGCTGGCGCTGGACCAATTACTGCACCAAGAATATGCTCAAAACAGATTCACCGAAGCAACACACCCGCTGCAACGCCAGATGAACATTTCAAACGAAACATTTATCTTCCATTTCTGGACAGTCTACTTCAGCAGTTTAGCCTACGATTTGGAGATCTTGCAAAACAAGCAATTCGTGGTCTAAGTCTCATTCCATCTAATGTTTCAAACATCGACGCACTCACTGCTGATGGTATACTTCATTACTATCATGATGACCTGCCTTCGCCGGATTCTTTTCATCAAGAGTTAAAGATTTGGCAGCAGATGTGGAGAAACGCTGACAGCACACCAAGCACCCTGTCGGACACCCTCGCTGACAGCCGCTCCTGTCGTATTATGTATCCAAATATTACCACAATAATTCACATTTTGCTGCTCACTTCTGTCACGGCTTGCAGTGTTGAACGAGCAAATTCTAGTCTGCGATTTGTGAAGTCGGGTTTCCGAAGTACAATGAACGAGGACAGATTTTTATTGTTTGTCCACAAGGACATCAAGTTAGACATTGATGACATTATCAATGCCTACGCCAGAAAGCATCCAAGGAGAATGACACTGCTTAATCCACTGGCATGTGACACTTAATTATTTCCTTTTTGGATCAAGGGTTGTATGATCAAAACCGATAACTGATTTATAATCGTTTCACTGTTAACCTTCAGTGGAGACCAGTGGTTTTATATGAGAAACTATATATTTTTTTAAAGTTCCATAACATTTTCTATAAAAGGATTATTAGGCTATAGTTTTGCGTGATCTAATTTCATATATAGCCTATATATACTAGCTGGGGTACCCGGCGTTGCACGGGAAATTTAGATTTTTCGACCCCAAACCCAGGTCCACACGTCCCTGCGGGGCGGCTTCGCCGCCCGTTTGGGGTTTGTAAATGGCAATTTTATGCCCCTCTGCTTGGAAGGTCTTCCGCAATTCTGCTGGTCAAGCTCATGTCTGCATTGGGCGCCGCTCCTCTTAGTTACTATTATATACTCTTTGGCCTATGCGGAATTTATCTTTGTTTTTCGTCCCCAAACCCAGGTCCACCCGTCCCTGTAGGGCGGCTTCGCCGCCCATTTGAGGTTTATAAATGGTAATTTTATGACCCTCGATCTGCTTTGAAGGTTTAATAATGCTGGTTAAGCTCATGTCTGCATGGGCGCCGCTCCTCTTATTTAAAATATATACTCTCTGGCCTATAGGCCTACGTCAAAATGACGTCAAAAGCAACGTGCATTGCAAAAGATTACAAATGGCGTCGTATTCTTCAGCGACAGCGTAATTAACATGGCGAAATAAAATGTCTGTGTTTTTAAAGTTCAAGTGACTAAATAGCTGAAAATAGCGTACTTTGGAGGCTTTGGTGAACGTTTATCTAAATGCAATGTTTCAGGTCAGTAGCTGCAAAACTCTGAGCGTGCATCGGTGACAAATAAATACATATAGGCACATCCTTTCTTATAGATATAGATATACAGGGTGCGCCAAAAAAAAGTAATCCCCTACGGATTTTTGTCAATATCTTGGCCAAAAATAGGAATGTTTCAAATCCAGTTTTACGGGTTTGAGTTCATAACTACGTACAATAGCCAAATTTCATCGCCATATGTGAAACGGAACAAAAGTTTTATCACTTCTAGTGAGGCCACCCACCGTTTTTTGACGATTCAAAAACGTCACGCAACAAAAAGCAACATAAAACGGATTTTATTATTCTGGCCAATATCTTGGCCAGAAGTAAGAATATCGAAATGAAATTTTAGGGGCTTAAAGACAATTCATATCTGCATATGATGGCCACATTTCATCGAAATATTTCAAACAGAACAAAAGTTATACTACTTTTAGTGAGGCCACCCACCGTTTTTTGACGATTCAAAGATGTAACGCACCAAAAAGTAGCAAAACACGATTTTATTAAGTATCATCTGAAATAATTGTTATCAAATAGGCTTTGATAATGTCAGATGATCATTATTATTACTGTTTAAAAAGGGAACAGGGTACCAGCGTAGCTGCACGTCACTGAGAAGTCACTTAGCAAGATGACAATCAAATTGGTAAATAAGAAATCTGTCAGATTAATCAACAGGTCCATCAAGAACTTTGCAAAGAGGCTCAAAAGAAGTTTGGCACTGGTGGTGGGGACATTGAACACAAGTTGTGAATCACTATCAAGTTCAGTTCCAAACAGTTATTTGAGATACGACTTGATAAAATCACGTTTTTGTTACTTTTTGCTGCGTGACGCTTTTTAATCGTCAAAAACGGTGGGTGGCCTCACTAAAAGTGGTATAACTTTTGTTGTGTTTGAAATATTTTTATAAAATCTGGCCACCATGTGTAGATATGAATTGTCTTTAAGCCTGTAAAATTTCATTTCGATATTCTTACTTTTGGCCAAGATATTGACAAAAAACCTAATTTTTTTTGCTTTTCGTTTTTGAAACGTCAAAAAACGGTGGGTGGCCTTACTAAAAGTGATATAACTTTTGTTCTGTTTGAATAATTGTTTTTTAATTTGACCATTGTAGGCCTACGTAAATATGAATTGCCTTTAAGACTGTAAAGTTTCATATAAAAATTCTTATGTTTGGCCAAGATATGGGCTGAAAACCGTAGGGGATTACTTTTTTTGGCGCACCCTGTATTTACGGGATTGGATTGGTAGTATTTACGCCCCCCCTAACCAGAAATCCTGGATCCGCCTCTGATATGTAAGCTTACACAGAGTAATAAAAATAATTAATGGAGGTAAATGATATTTTTTAAATAATGCAAAAACAAATAGAGTGCGATTGCATAAGTAACCTTAAAGCTTTGTTTGCATGTACGTCCATCGATCGCGGAGGAAATTTTCCATTTTCATCTGCCAAAATTTCTGACGACTTTTTTTAGTCATTTGGTCGAAATCTCATGGATGTATATTATGTAAAGAAACGGATGGCCCTTTTTAGGGAGGCTTATTAATTAATTAATTATAGCCCCTTGCCCCCTGGCGCCGCCACTAGGTATAGGTGATGGATTAAGTGGTTGAGGGTAGAAATTCTTGAGGAGCTTTAGATCTATAGTCCAAACTGCGTGGGATTTTATTTCGGAGTGGAAATTCTGTGTATGATATATATCCTATAGCCTATAGGCCTAGGCCTACATGTAATAAACAGTGCTTAGGTAGGGATGACGGGCATTGACGGCAGCTGAGCGAATAATTTTATAGATTTAGTGAGCAGAGCGACCCAGAGTCGATCGAGTAGCATAGACCTGGTTTACAGGTCCCATACAGGCCATCAGGCTCTATAGCCTAGTAGTGGCTGTTTGGAAGGCAGTGGCGGCGCCAGGATTTCAGTTTTGGGGGGCTGAATTTGCGGAGAAAATGTTCCGTTTTCAGTCGCCAAAATTTCTGATGACTTTTTTAGTCATCGACCAAAATCTCAAGAAAAATTTCCATTTCGGCCGTCAAAATTTCTGACGACTTTTTTTAATCATCGACATATAGATCTCAAGAAAAATTTCCGTTTCGCCCGTCAAAATTGCTGATGACCTTTTTTCTTCTTTTTTTAGTCATTTGGTCGAAATCTTCGAAAACTGGTCCTTTTACGTGACCGCGACCTCGAGCGCCAATTAAGCTGTCTACCAAACCTCGTGCGTACTTTTACGGTTATTTGGGAGGGGGGCTAAAAGAACCAATCGTCAAATTTTTTATTTTACATGGGAAAAAATGGATGGTTTTTTAGGGGGGCTTACTGTTAGAAGGCCCGCTCTCACTGCATGTGAATTAAGTAGCAAACATAATAAATTTTTGGCCGCAATGGGACAGCACACAACTAGCTACTAAGCTAATTATAGGCCTAGGCCTACTCATGGGCCCTACAGAGAAAATAATTAGGCTATGACTAACACAATTAACTGAAAAGTAGACCTAATTATAATTGCCTTGTATCGTAAGTTCGTAACTCTTATAAGTCGCCATTGAGTTGCAGTGTGGAAAAATAAGTGCCGGGACGCTCCTTACCTCTCCAAAATAAGTGCCTGGACGCCCCTTACCTTTCCAGTCTGTGCTCGCCAATAAGTGGCTGGACGGCTTTCAGATTTTAAAACAAGTGCATAGACGCCGTCCATGACAAAGAGTATATTGGTTCGCCTTATTTTTTTAATGCTCTAATAATTATTCACGGAGGATGTTACTAATAACACCGGATGTTGAATGTGGATCATTGTGGACAATCTATCATAACTTCAACAACGGTTAGTTTGGACTTCCTGTGAAAAAGAGTTGTTTGGCCGCTCAAAGATTCTTTCAAAAATCCAAGTTTGTTATTTTAGTGGTTTTAGATTGACAGAATGTTTCATTCACAGTGAAATGTCTGATGAGATTGATTTGCGATGGGTATGCGTTAATTGGCTCGTGTCTTTTACTCGCGGCTGATTGTCGTGTAGCGTAAAGCGATACAGACTATATTTATAAGTTGGTGCGTTGCGAATCCTCGATATTGAATTTCCGCCGGATTCTCAACTCTTGTTTCGAAGTGAAAAAAGTCATTTGCATAATCTCACGTTTTGGGATATTTTTAGTACATGATATTCGTGCTAGCTTTCGGGAATGCGACCGCATAGTAGTAAAATTGATTTGAATACACTGTTGTGAACTACTCCTGATTTGAAGTTTAATTCTTTGTTCGACAGGCAGTCGACATAAGAAGTGCACTATTGATGTGTGTTAGACAGTACATTTCTATAGAATTTACAGATTTTTGTCACTTTTCACTTTTCTGGACAAAGTTATGAAGGAGGGAGACAGAGGTGTGTAACAGGAGTTTACGGCATACCTGGGAACGGCGGTCCCAAATTTTAAAATTCCATAAATCGATAGTGTGGAGTATTGGATGGGCAAAAAGTGTGGGTTTTTCATCCAGGCTCCATTTCTGAAGCATTTCTTCATCAATCCGGCTTCTATTTCAGATCTAGAAATACTTTCATCCAGCTTCTATTTCTCATGCATTATTTTCGTCAATCCAGCTTCTATTTCACCTGCAGAAGAACCTTCATCCAGATTCCAATTCTCTTGCGTTTTTCATCAATCCAGCCTCCATTTCACCTGTAAAAGGTCTTCATCCAGCTTCTATTTCTCAAGCGTGGTTTCTATGCGCCCATCCTATACACCGCGCTATAACGACACGTCAGGTTGATTTATTTCCCAACGGAATGCCGTCAAAACAACGTAAACAATGACGTAAAAAGCCCGAGAAGCTCGTAAGTAAGTTAATAAGTAAAGAATGAAGAAAACTAGTGAATAAATGCAGTCTTAACTGTAGTTGGCTCTTCCTCTGACGAAAATACATGTTTCAGAATTTGGCACCGCCGTTCCCAGGTATGCCGAGTTTACTTGATG
>OX457044.1:32980040-33137540 GCA_949752735.1 Lumbricus terrestris | reverse complement strand
GAGCAGGAATAGAGGCATTTGCGAAGCATTTGAGCTGTTAGTTTAAGTAGGCCAACTAAGACAAATGATCAGGATTCTTATCAGCTTCATCTTTTGTCTGTTTGTAGACCACTCGAGCAGGTTCTGGAATTTTCCGCCGTGCGTCAACAGTTAGGCTACTCCCCTCCAAACTCCGTTTCCACCTCGGGTAGTTTCTGCATCCCACTCCAAAATAATATTTGCAAACCAAAGTGACTCAGGATTCAGTAGAGAGAGAGAGCCTTAGGATGAATCGAAAGTCATTTCCGTCGCCTGTGCATCAGAAGCAGAACGCTTGGTATTGTTTGGTCCGAAAAAACTAATAAACACAAAGAAAATCGAACGCATATAGAGACAGACACACACACACACACACACACACACACACACACACACACACACACACACACACACACACACACACACACACACACACACACACACACACACACACATGCAGGTCTGAAGAGGCACACGTGCACGAAGTTCAGTGCAACAGCTTGGAAGGAAAGAAGTCGAGGCTCAAATTTTGTAGAGCTGCAAGTAGGTGTAATTCAATAAGCTAGGCTATACTAAAGAAAAGTTATTTCTGTCTTGTGTCCAGTGAATTAACTGAAGCTCTACAATATGTAGGGGAAGCCGGGGTAATTTCGGCCATTTTTCTTATTTTTGCAATAAATTGAAACGGGTTGACTGCTAAAACTAAATAAAATCACGACTAAATAAAGCAAGATAGGGACAATATACTGCCAGGTTACTTTTTGGGAAAGAGGAAAACATTTGTGAAAAAACATTTTTTTGTAAAGTGAATTTGTGGCCGGTTTTACCCCAGTACACGGGGTGAATTCGGCCAACACGATTAATTTGATCCTCACAACAAACCAGATGAGGTATACGTGGCGGTTCACACCGAAATCAGCATTGAGTCGGAAATTACACATCAGAGATATTCAGGGAATACCTGGTAATATGTTTGTGATTTTTTGATTTTTTTGGCAGAATTTTTTAAAAAAATTAATTTTTGAAAAAATTAATTTTTTCTAAATTTTTTAAAACACAATATAGAGTATGAAATGATGCGTTATAGTTGTATTTTAAATTTAAACTGGATATATTGGTGCAAAATATAAAGTTACTACCTTAAAATAGGCACTATGTGCCATTCCTAACATCTCTGAGGTAAATTCGTCCACATGGCCGAATTTACCCTGACCCACCCACCCTCTATAACAATCTTAACGAGCATGGACCGCATTTTTGGATCATGAATTTGGATAACCAAATTGGCGAAAAATATAGTGGTTTGCAGAATAAAAAACTATCTCGGTAACATACTTAATATGATATTATACGCTAGATGGCAGCATTAAAAGCCCACTGGTTTCCTTGAAATCACCCTGACCGAATTTACCCCGTGGCCGAAATTACCCCGTCTTCCCCCTATAACCTCCATGTAGGATTGTAGGGCTACATTTTCGATCAGTGGCTATATATAGGCCTAGGCATATTTTTATTTTATACAACAGCTTAATAATCTTTAGGGGGTATATGGAGGTGTCAATCCGGGGCCGGATTTATGATGGTGGGACCGACGTGTGCGCAACATGAAGGGCCCTTTTGTGCAGTGGGCCTATAATTTTGTCTTTGTTGGTGGAAATTGCACCATAATTGAAGCTCTTTCCCCACTGTCTATAGCTCTCTTCCATCATCTCAATGAGTTGATACGTTGTATCCATTCTTCTTGGGCCAAATCTCATCCCTTCTCTTCACATTACAATCTAGTTAGATCAGTGGTTTAAGTGTATAGAAAAAAAGAAGTGCCTGGACGCCTCTCACCTTTTCAGGTGTGCTGGCCAAAATGAAGTGGCAGGACGGCAAGGAGGTTTGAAAACAAGTGCCTGGACGCCATCCATGACAGTCCTGCCACATATTGAGTCCTGAGTCAGTTAGATATGATACTCCTCCGCACTGATTCACTCCCCTCTTCTAACCCAGCTTCTCCTCCTGCCTACCAATCATCGTTCCCAATTCTCTCGCCTCTGCAGATATAATTATGAGAGGTCCCACAATTCCTAGATTATCTTCCCAGAATCAAGGCTTGTTCTACATAGTTGATCCTGTCCTCGCCTCTCTCCTGAAAAACTTTGCCTTTGCCCTCGTCCCTGTAATCGCCACATTATTATCATCAATCGCTCTCTAGTGCCAACTACCTCCCCTTAAGCAGTCTCCTCAATAATCTGCGATTACGGTGATCTGGTCTAATCTAAACCTATTGATAATAATATTATTATGAACATGATCTGTAAAGCGTATATCACAGAAGAGTTATTCGGAACTCGGAAGCCTTCTCAGGGTGACAGGCCCGTGAAAGAGAAAGATCTTTAAGTAGGCTAGTTAATTGAGGCAGTTAATTAGCACAGCTAGACCTAGGGACTACGGTTAGGTCTAAATTTGAATCGGTCCAAAAGAGACTTTGCGCATTCTTCTGTCGACAAAGACATCAATAAACTGACTAAAAGTCAATGTCTTTTTCTAAGCTCATTGCTGACTCCACCACTGGTTGCACTCTGCCAGTGCCTGTCTCTGATGGGAGCAAAAAATAAAAAATGTGGAGGCAGTTGCGGCGCCAGGGGTATAGGGAGGGGTAAGCACCCCTAACAAAAGTCATCAGGGTTTTTTGACCGGGAAAATGAAATTTCCACGAGATTTTGATCAATTGACTTTAAAAAGGTCGTCAGTTTTTGGATTGGGAAAATGAAATAATTCCATAAGATTTCGTTGACTAAAAAGGGTCGTCCGAAATTTTAGCGATCAAGTCTCCACCCATGGGATTTAGTCCCCCCCCAAAAAAACTGAAATCCTGGCGCCGCTACTGTGTGGAGGTGCGCGCAAGAGTTGGAAACAAGAAAAACATCAAACAAAATATTAATGATGATGGAAAGAAAAACTGAACTTTTTTGACATGTGTGCAGAATGAGAAATGACAGACTCATCAAGCAAACTATTCTGGGGATGATGGACGGGGCGGAGGTAAGGGGAAGGCCGTGTAGGGAATGGCTGGACGACATCACAGACTGGTGCGAAATGGAGATAGGCCCTACACAAATTGATCAGAATGGCACAGAGAGACAGAGAGAGACAAGTGGAGACGGATGTGAACCATGCGATTGACACCAACGGGCACTGAGACCATGGACCGCAATGATGATGATGATGACGACGACAAAGACGACGACGATGTTGTTGTTGTTGATGATGATGATGATGATGATGATGATGATGATGATGATGATGATGATGATGATGATGATGATGATGATGATGACGACGACGACGACGATGATGATGATGATGATGATGATAATGATGCTGATGATGTCGATGATGATACTGGGTTTCTTGTGTAATTTTTATATCACTACACAGTCTACACGATTCATGTCCATACATATATTAGGCCTATAGCGAAAAATTGAGTAGAGCAGTGCTTCATTTGACGCAAATTTTTTTCAACTCGGCTATTATAAGTGATCAATGCTGGACAAACAATTGTCAACCCGAAACTTCTTTGACGTTCAACCATAATCCAACAGTTTCATATTATTGTTAAGTGCAATATTATGGTTATTCAGAAGCCTGCTGCTTGACCAGACGTAGTCGATAGACACTTTTAGAATATATATATATATATATATATATATATATATATATATATATACATACATATATATCCTAGCCAAATGACATAATCATGCAATGGAAAGAAATACAGACAAATAAATAAAATTTCAGCTGATGGGAGCCGAAGTAGTGTGGCCCCATAATCTCATATACAGGTCGGTGACTCGGTTGCCCGTGTATAGTCTATGCTTAAATCCGTCCCACGTCGATCCATGTGAAACAGTGAGATAAATAATTAGAATGTTCCACCAAAATAATGTTTAGGCTGGCAGGCGCACATCATTTGTTGTCGTCTAATATTCTAGAAATTGGTCTGAATGTTATTGCCCGTATTCATATTGCCCGTTATGCAGGGCAGTGATCATCCTGGCATTAATGATAGCCGATAAATAAATGCTTAGCTGCGTGGATGAGATAGGGATGATTTACTCTCTCCGATTCCAGCATAGAAAGGCCAACGATCGTTCCCCCCACACACTAACCTGTGGCTCTGCATTATCATACATCACAGTCGCCTGAAAATGTCCATTGACTCTGCGTCCAAAGGTCGCTCTATCGGTTACCAGATGAGGACATTGTTGTGAATATATATAATGCAGTCGGCTGTGTTTGCGATGGGACGCCCTGCAGCTGTATAGCCTACTGCTCTCGTGGGTCGAATGTCATCTGGACGGACTCTATCCTGGCCTGGCTTCCTTCCTTTTTCTCTCCATTTCTCCTTCCTGGAGTCATGTTACCTCCTTCTTCCATAGTTTTCCATGTCACCGTGCTTGCAATCACGCAACTGTGTAGGCTATAATTATGATATCCTATTCTCGTAAATTGTATTTTAGCTTTTTTAAATGGCGCGCAAGTAGCAAGTAACAACATCTCGAATGTAAAGATCGCGTGCGTGCGTCAGTGTGCGTGTGTTTGCGTGTGCATAGATGTCTGTGTGCGTGTGTGCATTGTAGGTGTAGGTGTGCATTGTAGGTGTAGATGTGCGTGTGTACGTATGTGTGCGTACGCATGGGCGCCCGCAGGATTTTTTGCAGGGGGGGTCAGTCATGACCAGTAGAGTTAAGATATAAAATATGTCGCTAAAGACTAAGCAACTCACACAATCACACTAATTGTCTCAATATAGCGTAGGCCTTCTACTGTTTATGAGTCTTTTGCAATGAAACAAAAATTATTTTATTATTCATGTACACATTCATTGTAAAAAGGTATAACACTAGCATATGGCTTAATGGACGTCATTTCGTTTTTCCAAGGCACAGAAAATATTTCAGGAGGCAAAAATTGGCTATCTTGTTATTAAACAAAAATTTCTACATGTGCAAGAAACTGCGGTTAACGATCAAACATGTTTTCTTCTTGTTTTCATTTATTTCTTACTATGTTTGATTCAGTTATGGGAAATATTTTAAACACTACAGTATTTAAAATACTATTTTAAATGCTATCACAGTATTTTGTAAGCCTATAGATACTTGTATAAATTTATGATACATTAGATTGACTGTGGTCTGTAAGCCTTTTTATAATTTTAACCTCCAAATCTTTTTGACTAGGTAGTCTAGGCCTATTGTGTACTCTGTACTACTTTAATACTAAAATATTAAAAACCTTTCATCTGTCATTAATAACAGATAATTAGAGCAACATTGCATGCTGCATGCACTAGGCGTGAAATAATTATTATTTGGCTATTATTATTTATGCTGAAAGCCCCTAGTTATGGTCCCTAACTATGTCAGGCATAGCATAATCCGTAACATAGACTTAACCATAGGCCTATATATAATTATACTTAGGTTATATATATTATATATACAATATACATATATGCATAGTAGCCTACACAGTCTGCCAAGCAATATTTGTAAACTGCTATGCTACAAAATGGAACTTTTGTCAACCAAAAAGCCATCACTTCTATCTGAGACTGAATTTGAATTATAAAGATTCAACTGAAATGGGTCGATATGCAACCTATCTGGCCCGTATTTAACCATATTAAGCAGAAAGGACTTGAGTTGGAAAAAGCAAGCAGATATGGGTGAACCCATATCCACCAGAAAGGAACCATGTTCAAATAAAAGAAATTGGTCATAGTTTAGGACATGCATGTCCAGCAAGTAACGTCTACCCAATCATTATATTTATACATTAAAAACTAATTACTAAGTGTGAATTCCAGTTCAATAATTTAGTTCTGGCCTACCTGGGACAGTGGCGGAGTGGTGTGCGGTTGGAGGGCGCGCCGACTGGCGTAGCATTCTGCAGTACATTAATGGCAGTTCAAGATATTGTCTGTAAACTCGGTGTGTCATTTCGGGTAGGCCTATACTGATCCGCTGTCGTCAGATCATGCGGACCTCGTAACGAATAACATTCCGATTTCCGACCGGCTATGAACTGGACTCCATGTCCTAGGTCATCTTTTCTCTAGTCAGCATATCAGAGGCTAATATCTCTCCTAAACAATCGGACTCGATCCCACTCCTCCCCTCACCCGCATGAGCTGGTCTTCCACTCTCAGGCCGACCTTCCCCTCCGAAGTGAGTTTGGCTTATTTCTGCCCCCCCCCCGTTTTTCACTTGGCTCAAGTTGCGGCCGCCCTGTAGCTTATAGGGATAGAAGCCACTGCTAATGTCCGCTCTTCTGTCACCCAATTTTATTGCCCTCCCCTTATCCGTCGTAGTCAGTCCTGTGTTTCCCATCTTTCACCTCTCTCCATTAAGAATTTCTTTCATCTTCTCCCAACATGTGCGGCCTTATTCGCCCTCACAGGTCGTCGGTGTTGGGGGAACGACAAACGATTCCACTGTGCCTGTAATTTATGCACTCTGCTCCATGTCAGACGGTGGTTGGGGTAGCCCACCTAATCCGCGGTGAACGACGTTCGCGCTTCTATTACGGTGTCCACGGGTAAACGGTTCATAGGCTACCGACCATAGATCTATGTATATATATTATACATACATATATATATATATAACTTTAAACTATACTGACTTGTGCATTATTATATATAAATATCACACTCAGAGGGTGAAAATAGCCTGTACGTCTCTTGAGTATTAATAATCCAGAGGTGACAGGTCATTGCTTAACTGGGCACACAGTGCCTTAGTACAGCCCTTCCCGTGCAGGTCTGCTCAATGGGCAACGCATCTCCTCCACTCGTCCCAGTTCATCGCCAGCTCCTCTGACCTCTTCCCAAGATATCTCCAAGCACCCCAAGTCGTCTCTAATTACAATGCCAGAGCAGCCAGACATCCGTCTGTGAAGGTCACTGTGTATCGTATATCCACCAGGCTACAGATCTTGCTACAGAATTTAGTTCAGACGGCAGACCGATCCGCTCCCCACCCCACTGACGTCCCTGGTATGACTGAGTAACGAATTCCATTAGTACCCAGTAGGCTATGTAGAGATAACCAAAAGATATATTGGCCTATGCCAAAGTTAGTGAAGTAGCCTAAAAGAACACAATGACCGCGTGGTTGGCGCCCTGCCCCGTTTTACCACTGTCCACTGACATTTATTCCAGAAAGTGCTATTATTAATATTTTGTCAGGATTTCCAGGGGGGTCACGCGACCCCCCTTGACCTATGCTGCGGGCGCCCATGTGCGTACGTGTGTGCGTAATTGTGTGTACATGCATGTATAGGGCTATGTTTATGCGTACGTGTAGGTGTGCGTAGGTATGTGCGTAGGTGTGTGTGTGTGCGCGTGTGTGTACATGTATATACAGGTAGCTCTATATATCCGCGCCGGTATGTGTGTAGGTGTATGTAGACAGGCGTAGGTGGTGCGTAGGTGTGCGCGCGCGTTTGTGTACATGTATAGTTATAGATATATGTTTGTGTATTTGTTCAAGTGTGCGTAGGCGCGTGTGTAGGTGTACGTAGGGGTGTGCGCGCAGTTGTTTTTTTTTTTTTTTTTTTTTTTTTTTCCTCAACCAAAACAACACACAAACATAATACAATTATGGCAGTGAATAATACATTAACATGAATTTGGTGAAGAAGGGGAGACCCAGAAGGGATGTAAAATCCCGCTAATAGGGCCACCCATAATTCATGTAAAATATAAAAGAAAAAACATGACAGAACAGTTGTGTGTGCTCATGTAGGTATAGGTATATGTGCATGTGTGTAGGTGTGTGGATGTGCGCAGGTGTGTGGGGATGTGCGTGCGTAGTTATGCGAGCGTGTGCGCAAGCGCATTTATGTAATAAAGCATCAATTAATATAATCTAGCGACAGATGACCATAGTACCGTATATTAATGACCACCCCGTCGTTAAATCTTCCAAGAACTGCTCGATCTGGGAGTCTCCAAACTGTCGTCTTAATCACCTAATCATCCTAATGCGATGCGGCACCATTTTTAACATTTCCTTCTGACAGACAATTGAAACGCAGGAGTATCGCTTCGTTTGCTCATAACATTAATACGATTGTTGTAGGAATAGTTGAAATTATAAAGGCTTATACGGGTCATGTTAATATCGTAATTAGCGCGTATAGGGCCTACCATATATACCTATTAATATCCATTTGGCTAAATTAATAAAATCATCATATAATATACCGGTAATGTAATGAAATATAAAAAAAATAATGTAATATGATATGATATGATATGACATGATATGATATGATATGATATGATATGATATGATATGATATAATATAATATAATGTGTAACGTAACGTTGTATAATGTAATGTAACGTACCGTAATTAACGTGACGCAAAGCACCATAACATATTACAATATAATTGAATCTAACATAAGCTAATTGGTTATAGGCCTATAGGCTAATTGTAATTAGTTTCTACGCCCAATCGATCAGCTATAATTACCCGCGCTGGATATTATATTCTATTCTATTCTATCTATTCTATTTTGGGATTTATAAAGCGCCTCTCACAGTACAACCTAATCAGAGGCGCTCCCAGTGCGAAGAACTCCTGGAAAAAGAAAAGTCTTAAGACAACGGGCAGAAAAAGTAAAGCCTCCAGATAAAATCTGGGAACGAATAATAGGAGGAACGGCATTCCACAGTAAAGGGCAGACAGAGGCAAAGGCGCGATGTTGGGCTGTGGCAGTCCGAGATCGTGGTACAAGAAGATATGAAGATATATAGGGCTTATAGAAGATATATAGGGCTTATAGGCCTATACATAGTTAAACTAATGACTTGATTGAACGATGAAACTGTTACCGGGTGTGGTCCTGATAAAGGCAGATATATGAACCTCTTCACCACTGCCTTGACGGACTCGAGACATGTTCTAAACCCGCTCCTCCCTCCTACAAGGACACTCCCTATATTCCATACGCCCCAGATAACATGATCGAATTGTCCAACGAGCAGACAACTTAATGAGAAAAAAGTTTTTAGTAAGAATGCTTTATGATTAGGCTACTAATTTCATGTAAACAAAAGTGCGGTTATGCAGTTGGATTAATAAATAATATACTTACTTACTTACTTACTTACTTACTTATTTTTGCAAAGCCAATTTAATAATATGTACCGGTACATAGCCTAACGCATGGCAAGTGCACAGAAAAGCTGAGATGTATGAAGCTGCAAAAGTGAACTACAATGATTAGACTTTGCACAAAATGTGTTCGTTGCAAACATTTTACCGGGAGTCATGAGACCCAGGTCTGGTAGTGGCAGGGTCTAATGTCGCAATGAAGACGATTTAAGATTATATTTGTCAATTCTTCTTAATACGTGGAGCAACTCTCATCTGTCGCGATTTTCACAGTTTTCTGCTTCACGAAAATTCTTCTTAAGTGTTTGCAGAACTTTGGACATGCAACAGCTGAAATCGACGCCGTTATTCTCATCGCAAGACAAAGCGCAGTAATAATTCTTAATTCTTTTCATGCAAAGTTCGCAGACCCGCCAAAAGCACATGAATTTTACTGCCGTCAACACCAGAAATCTGGGTTTCTAAAGAGCCCTCTGGTTTGCATTTCCTAATTTAAGCAGGCATCAGTGGTGAAGGATCTAAACAGAATATAATTCGTTGAAACTGAGACAGAATAGTGGTCATACAGTCGATAAATTAAATGTGTGCGTACATATACACATTTTATTACCTCGTATAGCTTGTCTCAACTTTGTTGTTTCGGTTGCAAACGGAAATCACCGGCGTCAGCTTCGCAACGTATACCCGCAACGAGATGCAACTGAATAGGAATCGAGAATCAACAAAACAGCCTCCTACGATCGCCGACGACACCCGTTGGCTATTGCTAATAACTCTTAGATGCGGATGTCTAGAGCGCTCTCGTGAAGCTGTCTTTGTCGTTCGGTTTCCTGCCGTTATATACAAGACCCGATCGAATGAATCCCGCTCTCCCCCATCAACATGTCCAACTGATGAGAGGCTGTCAGTGAACGACGCAACCGCGCGTCAGTTATCGCCTGCTCTTCTCGTCTGTCTGCCACCGCAGCAACATCAAAAAACGACAAAATACATTCCGTTCGTCCGGTCATCCGGTCGTCCGTCCCCCGAAGCCATTCGGAAAATATCGTCGGTTGACGTTCGCTCGGTTTCACGACAGCCCCTTTCCCCCTATGTATCTCCTCCCCCATGTATGCTGTCAAAAGTCTGTTTCTTTGCGACGCCCACGGCAGTAATAATTCTCGTCAGTGTCATAATCTGCCTCACTCGATTCCACACAAATCATGATATCATGAGTGTCGTTGATTCCACTAAGGTCAAGATCAATTGCAATTGCACAATCTTATTATTGCTCTTCAAAGATACGGTTTTGTGTGTGTGTGTGTGTGTGTGTGTGTGTGTGTGTGTGTGTGTGTGTGTGTGTGTGTGTGTGTGTGTGTGTGTGTGTGTGTGTGTGTGTGTGTGTGTGTGTGTGTGTGCTGGGAAAACATCCAAGTTCGGAGTCTGCCAGTGCGACAAAGGGCAGTGTGGGTGGGGTGGGGTGGGATGGGGTGAGGTGGGGTGGGTGGGGGGGCGTTCGTCTTCTTTCGTATACCATTTGTTTAGATGCTATGGCATGGTAGAAGGATGCAGGTCAACCAAGTCAACCACATCGGCATCACATTAATTCTCGTCAATGCATACAACACACGTGGGTCTATATTTGGCTATGTTTATACATATTACACAAACTATATTGAGAAGGAAAGGGAAAATAAATACTCTGTCATTACGAACGCGGAAACGCTTCCCGCTGCGCTTCCAAAGGTCGAATCAGCCTTTCATTTGCCGGATGGTCTATTTTAAATTAGCAAAAGACGTCATGCATGGCAGTGACGGCGCCAGCTATAAGCTACAATTTCGGGAAGTGGCGTCGGAGTCATGGAAATTATTCAGCAGGTCGAAAAATGTAATGTGATAAAGACTATGTTATAATTACAAAGAAGTTTTGAAAGGTCATGAGGCAGGTAAAGCGCAAAATAAGCAGCATGCATGTCAAGTGACCTGCCGTGACCAATGGTAGCGCAGCCACTGATATGACCAGATATGACTGGTCATGGCGCCTTGCTTGGATGCTAAACAGCTAAATTCAATTCCTGACAGAATCTTGAAAAGGGCATGACAACAAAGTCAGCTAGAGAAGAAGATTGTAGTACTCTTCTGAATTGGAAAGATGAACAGGATATAACAAGCGAGAGCACATAAAAAAGAGACGAATTTGACGTTGAATCGGTAGGACTACATTAGAATAAAGATTTTGAAAGTTATTCTTTCATGTGTGGGAAACCAGTGTAGTTTACGAAGAATGGGGTGATTATAATCACGAAGTGCTAAGTTTTTTTACAAGCTTTGTAGCAGAATGGGGAAAGTGGTAAAAGGTTGAAGGGTGCATCCATGAATACAGGGAGACCACAACGGTTTGAGTCGTAGTAATCAATAAAGATCTAAGATGACCAAGGTTTGTACTATAGTTAGCATGGACATTTTTCGTTTAAACTACGGCGTAGTTTAAAGTTACTAACTTACTACGGTATACTCTGACTGTCTTGCAGTGTGCGCCTGTGATGGAAGAAGCGGGTAATGCTGTTTAGCAGCCTTAGCTCAGCGTCTGTCTTCATGTCAAAGTCTATTTTAGAGTCTACTATGCAGCCAACCGACTTGGCTTAATGACCCTTAATACAAAAAGCTGGTGTAAGCTGGTCGATCGGACGGAGCTTTCATGTAGCGCTAAATAACATAATCTGCTTATTTGTAACTTTGTCCACGGGTAGGAAAGACCGGAGCATGGAAGCCAGTGTAGACTGGCATTGGATTCCTGACAACTCGTTCGGTCTATAGGCCTACAGTAGATTGCAGACAACTTTAATCCTGTAATCAATCCATCCTTTACTCGCTCTTTACATCCGACTGCATTTGGAGCTACTTTCCTCTGTAGCCTACAAACAATTATACAGGACCATGCAGGTCAGTAGTAGAATTTGAAACTATAACCGACGACATCTGAATATTTTACTGTACGGTGTATCAGATCTACCGTATATCACCATAAAATTTCCTCCAGACCCCATGTATGAAATTTATGAGTGATAAATATGAACCTTAGACCTATACTGGCTTCCCATATGCAGCCTTCAAAATCTGTCTCATATAATAGCATGCCTATCTTACCATGCAGCGGGACTGTTAAGTAGCCTACACCGCAAATCACCTGCCAGAAGTTAGTCTTTAATTTTTCTACAGATAGCAGCTCACTTTTATATGCAGACCTTGCTTCACTAGGCCTACAGGCTGCTGCCTTTTTGGCAGGGTGTATGTTCTGAGCTTAAACAGATGGCAAGAAAACAAGCTTCAGCGGTAAAGTCTGAAAGCAATAATCCCTATTGTGGATTATGGCAAAGTAGCCAACTACAAAGTCGCCACTCAGATGGTCTAAATCATGCATGAGACCGAGACTTTTTCCGTTCAGTAAACCACAACCTCGTGCAGCACAAGAAGAACTTGCGATTTTTTTCTGACATTCAGAAGGCGCTTACTTATCAATGTGTTACACTGTGAGAATATGATTGTTGGACCATCCATCACACTTAACCTGCATCAGTGGCGCCGCCAGGATTTCAGTTTTGTGAGGCTGAAGCCACGCGGAGGAAATCTTCCATTTTCCATTTTCATCCGCCAAAATTTCTTATGACTTTTTTAAATTTAATTTTTTAGTCTTTTTAGTAATCCGACCGAAATCGTGGGAATATATCACTTTTAAATGTAAAAAAACCGGATGGACCCTTTTTTAGGGGGCTTAGCCTTTTTTAGGGGGCTTAGCCCCCTAGCCCTCTAGCGCCGCCACTGACCTGCATATCTGAGCAAAAGATCAGTGGACTTTTAAAATATAACTCAAGAACAGAGTGAAAGTAGTTAGGGCCTATAGCCTACCTAGCGGCAGTAGCATATATAAAGAGAATATCGCTGCGGCCGTCGTAAAAATAAGTCTCCAGACGAAACGGTTTTGGCACAGATTGTAAAGTTGCATGATATGTGTGAGAGCTTTAAAACGGGAGTAGCTGTTATCAGTTAGCGTGCATGGCGCCAGCAGATAGGTTATTCTTGCAGGAGAGATAAAACACGGTTCAATTTTTTTAGTAAGAGCTTGAAAATTGCAAAGCAGAAAAATAGGAACATGGGCCTTTTTCATGGAAACTCCTACATGCAAATTTCTCAGTTTTCCTGTGTGCATCATTAGTAGCCTATCATCAAGGTTTTAGTGCAAAGATATTTTTGTTTTAAAGAGTAGTAGCCAATTTTTAAACAACCGGTGTCAATTTGTCATAGGTTGAAGGCGCAAGTGCCTCTCCAGCCAATAGGCAAGGTATGGGCGCCCATCTAAGTTAGACCAACTTATTCTTTTGAACGCAAACTGAGGCAGGCTAATTCATTTTTGAAGTCTGATGTCAAAAATTAAAAAGCAAACTGTGTCTTGCAACACATGTGGAAAATTATTACCACGACTGTATAGTGTACACTGTACAGTGTTAGGTTTATTTGTCGCTGCACTACTACATGTATAGCAAAATAGTCACTATACTGCTAGTATTAAAATGCAGATGTGTAAATAGGCCTAGAGTCTAATTGTAGTCTTAATTAATAGAACATCATGAGCAGCTAAGCCGCGTGAGGTCAAAGAACATTACAGCGTGATGACAGTGTATACGGTCATTTTATTATTCGTCCACAGATCGCCTACAAAAACTGGACCACCGTTTCATTAGATTTCCTCATTATAATTAGGCTATTGTTTAGACCGGAATACAGCCCATGTTTTTGCGAGAAGCACAATTGAAGCAAAAGTAAACAGTGTCAGATTTTAGTCGTCAACACCGATTGTTGCTCCGATTGCAATCTCAACAGAGGAAAATGGCGTTCATGTCAGCTGGTCGATCAGAGTTGACCTGTCCCTTTCTGGTTGACCCATGCAGTCTGAGGATCCACCCGATATGCTCATGCTGTGCTGCTGATATCATTTCTATGCAGCGCATATTTTTGTGTGTTCTGCCCGATTTGGTTTATGGCTGTTTTCTAGGAATAATGTTTTTTAATTTTTGATTCGAAATGCCGAATTCCATGTAGAGTTTTTTTAGACTACAACAACACAGTGTGGCTGGTCGAATGCATTACACCGATTGCCATATTTTGAATTTACACCTACAATATGCATGCAGGCCAAACAGAGAAATGGGCGAAAGAAATATTTTGGACTCCAATTGCGCGGAACTATACTGCAGAAGGCTATGTAGGCTTGTAATTAGGCTTCACATTCTGTAATCAACCTCAACCTGAACCACCTTCGTATACGTACTACTCTTACGGACAGCCCTTTTGACTCCACGAAGCCCTCGTGAGTAAGCTTGTGCCCCGCCCTTGGCTTTCGAGCAGCGCTTTAGCAGTTTTGAGATTACGATTACGATTACGAGTAATTGCTGGTTGGCATAGAACACGTCGTGTATTGATGAACAACGCGGTTCATCAAGAGAAGGTCGTGGCCCGTTGCCATGGTGAAATTGTGTATACGAGGTTTGTATACGGATGCATCTGCTGCTAATGCTTGCATCATGCATGGTACTGCACGTCTATTTACTCTGCAATCCATCATTGACTGCTATATTCGCCGCGCGCACACACACACACTTTATGACTATTATCACTGTATCAGACTTTTGTTCTCAAATATATATATAGGGGACCTATATACTGCATGCACGAGTCTGTGATGCTAGGCTGTAGGTCTGTAAGTAGGTAATTATGAGCTCATTTCGAGAAACAAGAGACGTGTTTGCGACGATATGCGACATTTATTGTGATGGAAGAATGTCGGCTTATTATTTGAAGAATGCTAGAATGTCGGCTTATTATTTGAAGAATGCTACGCTCTGAAATACAATGTATACGTTCTACAGGGTGGGCCAGCATAAATGTCCCGACTTTGCAGGCGTATAACTTCGCCAAATTTTAACATTTATTTATACTTGATGCATCAAATTAAAGGTATTTCACTCTAGTATTAACTCTAAAAAAGTCGAACTGATACTAGTTTCGGTTTTAATTATATACTTGGATCAGCACTAGCTACCGTTTTTTGTCATTACTGACGCATTATGACGCCGTTTCCCGGGAAAATTCTATCGTTTTTTGCTAAAACGCGCGTAGACACGATCATTTTGAGTGTTTGTAGGGTCCCTACCATGAGTATATTCTAATCGCAAAACCGCGTCCTTTCAATTTTGCCAACAGCCGTGCACTGCCATGCGCTGCTTCAGACGCTTGCACGCTGCCAGTCGTTTCTTTGCGTAAGAGCTGGAGAGTTCGTGGGACTTCTCGTCGACAAATTACTTTAACTTTAGGTCTATAATCTTTTCCAATACGCTATTCAGTGCTTCCAAGACGGCCTGTTTTGCGCTGAATTTGCATGCAGGGCCTGCCCTGGTCATTGTCTTGACTGCAAATGTACGCGGACACACGAGCAATGTTAGCGGATGTGAGCGCCGTGCGCTCCGATTCCCATGGTTTGCAAGTAGAAAGTCCTGTTTTATTAATTTTCCGTAGCAGATAATACAAGTTATTGTTTATTCCATCCTCTGTTAGAATATTCGTTAATCATTTCAAACGAATTAAATCCCTTATCAGTTCGTAAAATTAAGATCGAAACGCGATCATCGTCTGTCAACGGCGCCAGGTTGCGTCACAAATGACAGCAAAATATGGTAGCTAGCGCTGTTCCGGGCATATAGTTAAAACCGAGACTAGTATCAGTTCGACTTTTTTAGAGTTAATACTAGAGTGAAATACCTTTAATTTGATGCATAAAGTATAAATAAATGTTAAAAATTGGCGAAGTTATACGCGTGCAAAGTCGGGACATTTATGCTGGCCCACCCTGTATATACACTGGATCTGTAGTTTTTTCTGTTGTTTCTGGACTTCGCTCCACTTGCGCTCCCTGGTGAACTCAGCTGTAAGTGAGTACACTGACCCTAGGCAGAACAGGCGGCGAGGGAGAGGGATGACTGTTTGTCGCAATGTTAGTATGCTGAAGTTATAGGGAACCCTGGAGTCGCCTGCAGCACTTCACATTTTCCATGGAAAGGGGTAGGGTAGCCTTTCGCTGTTGTTGTTCTCGCAGCAGTAGCTGTTCTTGTTCTTGGATCGCAGTCCTTTTCTCTTTGTCATTACGCTCCAGCAGAAGACCTAAAGCTTGCGTGCAAATATAATAGGCTACTGTTGTAAGTCATCGGCTGAAATGACTTTCGACATCGAATATAATAATAGCCAGCTGCTGGATTCTCTCGATTTCTATTCCGTGCGTTGTCGGTCACACAAGGTCCTCTCCAGCCAACACTCGCGGTCACTGCCTCCTCCTCCTCCTCCTCCTCCTCCTCCTCCTCCTCCTCCTCCTCCTCCTCCTCCTCCTCCTCGGCGCATGACAATGCTTGTGAAATGCCGATTTCCGGACCAAGGAATCCCAGGATAGAGCCTTTGTATAGGAACCTGATTGAAACACGAAATGTGCAGAGAAGAATCATCTGAAGAAGGAGGGTCCACATCAAAGGCAGAGACGAGCAAATAGATTGCATAGCAATGCATAGGCGGCCGAAAACATTTCCTGGAACGAAGACACATAAATCGGGAGCATTTAAGCGGACTAATGCCTGCCTCACAGGACGATACTTAGATGAACGAAGTGAAGACATCCGAGATCTCCACACGCGGTGCATAATGAAATGCAAATGATCCATGAACATTGCTGGGTTGGTGTGTGTGCGCGCGTGTGTGCGTGTGTGCGTGCGTGTGTGTATGTGTGTGTGTATGTGTGTGTGTGTGTGTATGTGTAGTGACTCAGTCGAGCAAAGCGTTCTTTCCATACGGATGCTCTGCATGTGGTCATACTCGACGACATTGGATTGCATTAATGCTTTCAGCGTTCTTCTTCGTCTCTGTCTTCAACATCATGCAGCCTTTCAGCGATTATCGGAAGCGCTTTACGCATAGTCTATACAATAGCAGCATCAGCAGCAGCAGCAGCAACAACAGCAGCAGCAACAACAACAACAACAACAATAACGGTAGCTGTATAGTGTATGATATGGCCGTCTCTCTCGTGATGGCACTGGCCAGTGTCTAACCAATGCGTCTCTGCGGGGAAGTCCCCGCTTCCCCGGGAATGAGAGTTCTCAAACAGAAAAAATTGAGAAATTGATAATAGGCTAGTTTTTGGTTGGTACATCATTGTATTATACATGGACTGTTATAATATACAATGATATTATTAATTTTACCATTAGGCCTATACGATTTACTAGCTGGGGTACCCGGCGTTTTCCGGGATAAATTGTATATACTCCTTGGCCGCTACTGAAAAACAATTAAAATACGGCGTCAATATAGCGCATATATTAACACAGCGAAATTTAAAGTGAATAATGGGGTACTCGGCGTTGCACGGGAAATTTAGATTTTTCGTCCCCAAACCCAGGTCCACGTCCCTGCGGGGCGGCTTCGCCGCCCATTTGGAGTTTATAAATGGTAATTTTATGCCCCTAGCTCTGCTTGGAAGGTCTTCCGCGGTCCACACGTCCCTGCGGGGCGGCTTCGCCGCCCATTTGGAGTTTATAAATGGTAATTTTACTCGTTAAGCTCATGTGACATAGGGCGCCGCTCCTCTTAGTTAGTATATATACTCCCTGGCATATATACGGAATTTATCTTTTCCCAGGTTTGTTCGTTTGAGTTTCATGCTAAGCTTTGGCGAATTGGCGAACGTCAAAATGACGTCAAAACAACGTGTTATTGCAAAATATTACAAATGGCGTCGTATACTTCAGCGATAGCATAATTAACATGGCGAAATTTTAAATGTCTATACTTTGAAAGTTCAAGTGACTAAACAGCTGAAAATAGCGTACTTGGATGGTCTGGGTGAACGTTTACCTAAATGCAACGTTTGAGGCCAGTAGTTGCAAAAGTGTGAGCGTGCATAACTGACAAAGATATGTACATCCTTTCTTATAGATATAGGCCTAGATAACGTAATTATTTACTGTGTTTGATGCTATCATAATTATTACAATGAGCATAACTTACTGCTAATAAACTATTTGTACAAATACTATTTCTGTACAACTATATGACTTCTCTTCTGTGCTATTTTCAAATTTCAAACTGTCAAATTTCAAAATGTTTTGTTTCTTGAACACCTGCAGCAAAAAACACAATTAGGTCTACTAGCCTACATGGCTTCCAAATTTTGGTAGAATATATTAGTTCTTTGTTTGTTTGTGTAATGTGTACCATTTGTAATGACTTCCGCTAATTGTATCCTGGTCAGTAATTCAGGACCGTCTTGGGCTACAGGGATTATGGATTTGCAGCATTTGTTGATTCCAGTTCTGCATAGTCAGTTTACATATTTCAGCATAAAATGCCACCATTGCAATGTGGAAATTCAAAAAGCTTCTGATGGGGGGGGCACATCACCTTCACATACTCCACCCATCTCGGCCTTACGCTCCTCGGCGATCGTCCGCCAGACGATCGATTATCTCCCCCCACCAACGAAACCTGGATTCCCCTCCAGAGGCGGGGGACTAGAGATTAGACGCTGGACACTGACGGTTTGAAGGACAGCTGGTCAGCGTTCGTAGTTTCTGGTGCATTGAGCACAAGAGAAATCCATTAGGCCTATACTATGTTTGTAGAAAGCGGCTCTTACGTCACGCACTTCAGAGATGTCCGAAGCTCTTTTTCTTCACCTGCTCAAGGACATTTAATAGTCTTTGTATTTGCATCTGGTTCACCCTATTATCCATGAATTTATATTGTAGGTTTATCCATAAATTTCTTTTGATTGTTATTATACAGAATTCATACTGAATAGAGCAAGTCATTCAGTTTCAGTTGGCCTGCACATAAATTTCGGCTTTTGATCTGTTTCTAAATTCTGCAGCTAGGCCTACATAATGTATTGAAGGTCTCGGCTTCTGATTTTTCTCTTTCACCTTCCTCGCGATTTGCTCGCTCTTCTCAATGTTATTAGCATAAGGCCAAGCTCAATGAGAGGCCTTCGTGTTTGGCCTCGTACAAACACCATTGAGAGCTGAGAGCAAACCGCCAGAGATAAGCCAAGAGTCGGGCGAACGTCTTGCCTCGGGCCTCACCTACATTAAAACTGGAAAATGCTTGTAATTCTTTTAACTTGGGGTCGTTAGTTCCTTAGATAAGAATCTGTTCTGTGCAAAGAAAGCATATATATATATACATATATATATACATATATATATGAGTGTGTGTATATATTATATAAAGGCCTAATGCAAAAAACATGTGACGCCTGCAACGAAAAAGCAGTCGGTATACAATAAACAGACCTAAACCTATTTATATTCGGAAATAGAACCGTTGTAGGCTGTAGTAAAACTTTTTGAAAACTTGAGGCGATATCACCATGCAGTATACATGAATATACGAATAACACACTTCCGTCTCTTCCTCCTCTCCCGTCTATTTCTCCTTCCGCTCCTCCTTCTCCGTCTCCTCCTCTTTCTTCCCATTTTCAAGCTTCTACATACATACGCTTTCTTGCCGTTGCTTCCTCTTCCCCGTCTTGCCATCTCGCAACCATCGCAGAGAAGGCAATTACACGGGTGGCGAACGAAGTGCTTGAGTCAACGTCATCCCAGAGTATATAGCCTATACAAATTACCAGCCACGGACTTATCTATAGACGAACACGCTCACACTTATATGGGAAGAACACAGAAGGCAGTATTCGATCAACCGATAATATATATATATAGTTATATACCTACCCTACACTCATATATATATATATATCTATATATATATATGAGTGTGTATGTGTGCGTGTGCGACTGTGCGTATGTTTTAGCGCATATAGGGGCAGATATGTGTGAAGAGCGATAACAGTACTGAATTCGCTTCCTATCAGGGAGAGTGTTTTCTTCACCAATGTTGTCCAACTTTCCTAGTTCCTTATAGGCATCACGGCCGGAAGAACGAAATAGCCTATATATATATTATATATATATTATTTCATGTATGTATATATATATACATATATATAATATTGAAACTCCGGAAGATCGTCATGGAGCTTCCCGTCTTAACATCCGGAAACCGATCGCGTAAAGTGACTGATGAAGAAGAGCGTCGCTTAATGAGTCAATGACAAATGAAGGTCAGGTCGTCTTTAACCGGCAGCTGGAACGTTCTCCTTCTCCGTTGCCATGGCGATCAATATGGCGCGTAAACGACGGCGGAGGGAAGAGTCATGAGTTTTACACAAATCTTGCATGATCATCTTTCCTTTTTTTTTTATCCCATCCGTCTGTTTTATGTGCGGTCGACGATGAGGTTTTACCCGAGGACGACACCATTTATCTCTGATCCCATTAACCTCAAATGTCGTTTTCGTGTCTATGTCGTTTTCTGAAAGATCCTATCTTACGTTTACAAACACGTCTTTCATTGCCATCCCCCGACTCTGTGTTCCCTCATTGATGGTAATCTCTTGTCGTCCAGTCTTACTGTTGTAAGGTTCACGGCCGTCTACGAGGATGACTATCAAAAGATAAGGTCCCAACTTTTGTAAAATAAGATCGATTTATTCATACAAGCAATATTTACAGCGAATAACAAAGGTTACCGTCTAGTAGAACCAAAGTTGACAAACCAGACGAAGCAGTACGGACGACAGCACAGCAGACAACGGCTAACGAAGCCCAGGAAGACAGATGAACTGCCAGAACACCAACAGGGCGAGACGGCGACGTAGAAGACGGACAACGCTCAACGAGAGACATCAAACCCACACGCCTCACAGATCACCACAACCGCAGAACAGGGACGTTTGCCACTAAAGCAAAGACTTATATAGGCAATGCCCAACCCTCAATACACCCACGCATCCCAAGACAGAAAGAGTACGGAAGAGTAGAAGGGCCGTAGACACCTAATGGCAACATATCCCCCTCCCAAAAGCATGAGGAGTCCTGAGGGGACGACGAAATATAGCAACAAACGCTACGCCTACAAGTTCATAGCAACAAGAATCGCAAAGCACTATATCGTTACAAGTTAGCGTACTAAGCCATTCATTGCAACAACTAACGCAGCACAAACTACTAACTAAAGCATCATCATAAGTAACTGAGAGTTCATATAATTCAAAGTCATTCAAAAGTTCGAATCATATAAACTATAACACACGAAAAAAAATTTGGACACTCAACGTGTATACAAAAATGAGCCAAAAATTTTAACATGTCATTGGCCAAAGCCAAACGAGACGAACGAGAACAGTGTCAACCACTGCAAGCTAACAGAGAACCTAATTTCCCCAACAAGAACCCCCAACAAGAACCCCCAACTCTTGAGTCAATCTTGAAAAAGGCGATGAAGCTTCCACCACTTTTTCTGGAAAGTGGCTGCTACACGCAGACAAGACACTCACTGAAGTGTTCTTTTCGAAACTTTCAATTGACGGACGTCCTTATTTGACAACAGTGACGACTTTATTTTTTACTTTGGCAGTGACTGAACTGTTGCTTTCCTCTGACAACTGAGACGGACGGCTGAGAATATCCGGGAGGACATTTAACCTGCCCGGACGATGCCGAATGTCCAGATTGAACTGCTCCAGTTCCAAACTCCAACGCAAGAGCTTCATGTTTTTATTAGCCATCTGCCGGATGAACTGCAGAGGCTTGTGATCCGTGTACACAAGGACCAGTGCGGACCCGAAGTACACACTGAAGGCTCGTAGCGCGACCATCAGTGCCAACGCCTCCTTCTCAATGGTTGAGTATCGAACCTCATGCGCGAGAAGCTTCCTGCTGATGTAGCCAATCGGATGCTCCAGTTCTTCGTGTATCTGAAACAAGCAGGCTCCCACACAGAATTGAGATGCGTCAACACCAACACAAAACTGTTTAGAAAAGTCAGGAGGTATAAGAATAGGTCGAGAAGCAAGACGAGATTTCAAATCCACAAAGGCACTCTCTGCTTCCTCATTCCATCGAAAAGGAATCCCTTTCTTCGTTAACGCCGTCAGCGGCAAAGCAATGTCAGAGTAATGAGGTAAATAACGCTTATAATACCCTGCAAGCCCAAGAAACGATTGCACCTGCTTCTTATTGCATGGCCTGGGAAAACGCAACACCGCTTCCACCTTCATTACCCGTGGCTGGACACCATCCACTCCAATGTGGTGACCCAAAAAATCCACTTCAGCATTTGCAAATACACATTTAGCTAGATTCAAAGTCAAACATGCATCCGCAATCCTACTCAACACCTTCCTCAAGTGTATCAAATGATCCGACCATTTCAAACTGAAAATGATTATATCATCCAGATATGCATCACAAAAATCATCCAATCCATTCAGAACTTTCGTAATTAATCTGGAAAATGAGGCAGGAGCGTTCTTCAAGCCAAAACTCATATATTTCCACTGATAATGACCCTTCGGGGTTACAAAAGCAGTCAACGGGACTGAATCAGGATGCATTGGAATCTGCCAATACCCTTTGGTCATATCCAATTTTGTCAAATAACGGGATTTTCCCAGTCGATCAATCAAGACCTCCACCCGGGGCATCGGAAATGGATCCGCTACGGATAACCCATTCAGTTTTCTGAAATCTGAACATAAGCGATCCGTACCGTCTGGCTTAGGAACCATGACAATCGGAGCCGCCCAAGGACTCTCGGATTCCTCAATAATCCTAGCCTTCAACAACTGTTCCACCTCTTTCTCCACCTTAGCCATCCTCTCAGGATTCAACCTATAAGGTGATTGTCGAACAGGACGAGCACCTTCGACCAACTCAATCCTATGTGACACCATGTTGGTTTTACCCGGTGATTTACTAAAGACATGTGCAAAGTCATGCAAAACATCACGTAATTCATCACGACATTCAGCAAACACATTACATTGTAAGACTTTATCCTCTAAAGTCAACTCAGTCACCTTCACATCCGTATCCACCAACAACACAGGAGCAATCACATCATCTTTCGATACATCATGCATCACATCCAAACGATCCACATATCGCTTCATCAAATTCACATGTACCACTCGTTCCGTTTTTCGTCTATCCGGCGTACATACCAAATAATCAACCGGACCCAGACGACGTAATACCACATAAGGTCCACAATACTTGGCCTGTAAGGGTTTACCCACCAATGGAATCAAAAGTAACACCTTTTCACCTTCCTCAAAAGTCACAACCTTCGAATGTTTATCATAAATTTGCTTCGACTTAGCCTTAGCAACAACAGCATTTTCACTTGCCATGTGCAACCCAACACGCATACGCTCACGCAACTGCAAGACATATTCAATCACATTCTTTCCAGATACTTCAGTTGCAACATCTTTTGACAACCATGCCTCTTTCATTAACTGAAGCATACCACGCACATCTCTACCATACATTAAGTCAAAGGCAGAAAAGCCAGTACCCTGTACAGGAACTTCCCTATACGCCAACAAAATCCAAGGGAGCATGGTATCCCACGAACCCGGATACGTTTCAGCCACCGCTTTCAACATATCTTTCATGGTACGATGGACTCTTTCACACGAACCATTCGTCTGTGGTCTATAAGGACTAGTCTTCAATTGTACAATGCCACATTCATGCACAAACACCTGCATCAAATCAGACA
Source organism: Lumbricus terrestris (assembly GCA_949752735.1). Classification (NCBI taxonomy): domain Eukaryota; kingdom Metazoa; phylum Annelida; class Clitellata; order Crassiclitellata; family Lumbricidae; genus Lumbricus; species Lumbricus terrestris. The sequence continues at coordinate 33,113,630 of OX457044.1, read as the reverse complement.
TGAACTCAGTCCCACAATCAGAAAGTAGTTCTTTCGGAAAACCGAACATTGTAAACACCTCACACAAACATTTTGCAACATCCTGGGCCGTATGCGTCCTTAAAGGAAATGCAAATGGGAAATGCGATGCTAAATCAATCACAGTCAAGATAAATCTGTTACCCGTTAAGGCACAAACACTTAACGGACCAACGATGTCCATCGCTAGACGTTCAAACACTTCTTGCATAACAGGCACACTAACCATAGGCGCTCTATAATTTCTGTTACCTTTACCCAACCGGTGACAAACATCACATGAACGACAGTACTCACGTACATCCTTATTCACCAGTGGCCACCAGAAATGCTTCAACAGTCTGTCCAAAGTCTTCTGTGTTCCCAGATGACCCGATGCTGGTATATCATGTGCCACGTGCAACAATTTCATTCGCAACTGACGTGGAACCACAATCTGTGACACACCCATCTTAAATGGTGTTAACTTGTCGTCCCAACGACGTATCAACACACCTTCCACTAACTCATACGGTTGTACACGGTCATCTCCCTTCGATTTATTCTCCGCCAAGTCAAACATTGGAATCAAATCAGGACAACTTCTTTGCCTCGTAATTAATTCTGATCTCGGAATACAGACATCCTGCCAGTCAGTGTCAACAATTTCATTCGACTCGAATAAAGCTTCCAAGTCACCTTCGTCTAAATGCGCTTGATCATCAGACGTACACATTAAATCATTTGTCAATAAATCCCGATCGACCGACTCTGCACTCTGACCCAGAATCGTCGGCTCCAAACGCGTCGGTTCACTGCACACAGCACTCGCTGTCGCCTTGCGTTCCTCTGCATATTGTTTAGCTTGAGCCCGGGTCGTAATAGCCACATCCACAATATCACCCGAAAGCGCTACGTCATTACCAATCACCACGTGCACACCATGCATAGGAAAAGAACTCAGCGTACAACAGAGAATTTCGCCTTTCACAAATGCACATTCCACGTTCACTTTCACCAGAGGGCGCTCCATAATTTGACCAGAAATACCTCTCAGAAGGCGTGTCTCATTTAACTGCACAAAATCATGTTCATCCAACCATTCAGCCGATACTAAAGATTGAAGACAACCTGAGTCTCTCAGAAAAACACCATCCTTGCGTTCATTCAAATCATTAAAGACACACCCATTCACACAGAAAGGAGCATACATTTTATCAACAGTTTCAATAGGCTTCTGAAAACTCTGTTCCTTAACAGGCGCCGACAAAGTTTGTACTAAACCCACGGGTTTCGGACCCCTCCAGTTTTCAATTTCAGGCCCCTCCTTTCGTTGTAATTTCCGACATTGGGACCTCAAATGCCCAGGAATTCTGCAGAACGAGCACGTGACCTGCTCTCCAAACCCCTCGACGTCATCATTTTTACGATTTTGCTGCTTAAAGCCATACGTCCCTCTTTCAGGCGAACGCTTACTCCATTTTGACTCATGGCGTACACCTTCCTTGTACCCTGAACCCTGACGCTCCCACACGTCTTTCTTCTCACTATCGTCACATGAGAATCGGTTTGTACGCTCAGAAAAATTCCTTTGGAATCCCCCAGCATAATTACTCGGCCCCTGTTTATACAAAACAGCGTATTCATCTGCCATTCGTGCAGCACTCGCTACAGTCTCAGGACTTTTATCCAAAAGCCACTTGTGTACTTCTAGCGGCAACGCTTGTACAAATTGCTCCATCTGTATGACCTCTTTAAATATAGCCAAATCATCCCACGAATTTGTACCCTCTACCCAACGTTGGAAAGGTATCTGCAAGCGATACGCGTAATTTGCGAAAGTCTCCCGTGGTTCTTTTTTCAACCCCCGAAATTTCTTCCGATAGAACTCCGGTATCCGTTCATAAGCTGTGAGTAGTGTGGATTTAACAACATCATATTTCACACAATCCTCCAAAGACAAAGACGCAAATACATTTGCCGCCTTTCCCGATAGTTGTGGCTGCAAAAGGGACGACCATTTTTCCATCGGAATTTTATGCAAAGCCATTGCCTGTTCGAACGCCGCAAAATAGTGTTCAATATCCGATGGGTCAAATTTAGGAACAAATTTCATTGCCGCCCCAAAACGAAAATCCTCCTTGTGCTGCACAGGACGGTCTGGCACACCTCCTAATTCTAACGTCCGCAAGTCAATATCGAACTTCTGTTTGTCTACCTCCAAAGACATCCGTTTCTCCTCTATGTCAAATCTCCTTTTCGTCTCCTCAGCCTCAGCTTCCATTTTCATTTTCCTCTCCTCAGCCTCAGCTTCCATTTTCATTTTCCTCTCCTCTGCCTCAGCTGCCATTCTCATTCTCTCTGTCTCTGCCTCAGCCTCCATTCTCATTTTTCTCTCCTCCACCTCCGCTGCCATTCTCATTTTCTTCTCCTCTGCCTCAGCCGCCATTCTCAATTTCTCTTTCTCCACCTCCCACTCAAATTCTCTGTCCTCCTTAAATTTCAGGCACTCCAATTCAACGGCCTCTCTCTTCGCTTGCGCCCGAAGTTTCCATTCCTCACTTCCTTGTTTAGGCGACAACGCTTTTCTAGCCAACTTCATTAATTGAGGTTTCGTTAACCCTTTAACGTCCTCACCCAACGTCGCACAATATTTTCTCAATTCGTCCACCGGCAACTCCACTAACTCATCCCATTCCAGAAGAGTAACTTCCTCTGAGGACGCCATACTAGTCTACCTGCGCAGACCACGGAGACCACAAATTCTCCCCGAAATTCCCAATTCTCCCGACAGTCCACTTCAAAACTGTCACAAATGCGAACAACGCACAAAATTTCTGCCAACGCACGAAATTCAAATAGCCCAGGCCCCCAAAACGAAATGCGACACCGCAAAATTTCCGACAAATACGGCAAATTTCTCAAAATTCCGGCGAACTACACGGACCAAAAAAATATCCGAAATTTCCCAACGGAATTATACCAACAAACATTCACCAAAAACACCCAAAACGAGCAAAAGCACGGAGGGCCCCCATTTGTAAGGTTCACGGCCGTCTACGAGGATGACTATCAAAAGATAAGGTCCCAACTTTTGTAAAATAAGATCGATTTATTCATACAAGCAATATTTACAGCGAATAACAAAGGTTACCGTCTAGTAGAACCAAAGTTGACAAACCAGACGAAGCAGTACGGACGACAGCACAGCAGACAACGGCTAACGAAGCCCAGGAAGACAGATGAACTGCCAGAACACCAACAGGGCGAGACGGCGACGTAGAAGACGGACAACGCTCAACGAGAGACATCAAACCCACACGCCTCACAGATCACCACAACCGCAGAACAGGGACGTTTGCCACTAAAGCAAAGACTTATATAGGCAATGCCCAACCCTCAATACACCCACGCATCCCAAGACAGAAAGAGTACGGAAGAGTAGAAGGGCCGTAGACACCTAATGGCAACACTGTATACGTGACCAAACCATGTAGGTCCTCTTTTACTGGTTCTTTTTACGAGCGTTTTCTTCTGTATGTAGGGTACGTGTGAATGTATGCTGGAAATGGCCAATAAGGAAACGTCCTTGATAATGGGAGATTTCAACTATCATATTGATTGGGAAACATTGGAAGGGGAAAGAGAAAAAGATAGGAGGTTCTTGGATTTTGTTGATGCTTGCTTTATGCAACAGCATGTTATGGAGCCAACAAGAGGAGACAACATTTTGGACTTAGTGATAACGACTGATGAAAATATGGTAGAGAATGTGAGTGTGGGGGAGCATTTTAACACTAGTGACCATCAGGTTGTAAGATGGGAACTATATGTACAGCAGTCTCAGGAAGTGAAAGCCTATATGAGCAAACCCAATTTCTTTAAAGCAGACTATGAATTAGTGAGGAACAGGCTGAAGGAAAAGGAACTAGAAAGTGCAGTGAGTGGAATGGGAGCGAACGAAGCTTGGAAGAAGTTTAATGAAGTCATGAGAGAGATTATTGACGAAAATATACCGAAGCGCAAAAGAACCAACAAGAGGAGGCCGTGGGTAACACGTGAGGTACAAAAAAAGAGAAGGGCAAAGAATAAAGCTTGGAAGAATTATCAGAATTTGAAGAAAGAAACAAAGAATGTACTCGAGTGTGATAGTGTAGCAAGACTCGAGGAATTGAAGATGAACTATGTGAAGAAAAGAAACATCTGCAATAAAGCAAATAAGGAAGCACTAAAAATCTTTGAGCAGAAGTTGTCGAGAAATGTAAAAGAGGACAGCAAGAGTTTCTACAATTATGTTAGAAGCAAGCAGAAAAGGAAAGACAGAGTAGGGCCAATAAAAAAGGAAGAGGACGGTAGAGAAGTTGTTGTGGACGACACGGAAGCTACTGAAGTACTGAATAAATTTTTCAGCTCAGTGTTTACTTTGGAGGACTTAGGGAACATTCCTGAGCCTAGCCGAGCATTTCTGGACAATGGCGGTGGAAGATTGACACAAATAATGTTTACTAGGGAAAATGTGGTGGAACAACTGAAAAGATTAAAAACAGACAAGAGTCCTGGAAACGATGAATTACATCCTAAATTCTTACATGAAGTGAGGGAAGAAATTGGAGAGACATTGGCACAGATCTTCAATAAATCGATACAGAGCGGTGAGGTTCCACAAGAATGGAGGGACGCCCTTATAGTGCCATTGTTTAAAAAGGGAAACAGAAGTGAACCAAGTAACTACAGACCAGTCAGTCTAACCAGTGTGGCGTGTAAGGTCATGGAGAGAATTGTTAAGGATAACATAGTTAAGCACATGGAGGAACATGATATTATAAAAGGTAGTCAGCATGGGTTTACTAAGGGACGTTCGTGTTTGACAAATCTGTTGGAATTCTTTGAGGAGGTCTTTGAGAAGATAGATGAGGGAAAACCAGTGGATGTGATTTACCTAGACTTTGCAAAGGCATTTGATAAAGTACCCCATAAAAGACTAATTAAAAAGTTGCAAGCATGTGGGATTAGTGGGCAGGTACTCAAGTGGATTCAAAACTGGCTTTCAGATAGAAGACAAAAGGTGGGAATAGGCAATAAACATTCTAGGTGGGCAGCAGTGCTAAGTGGAGTGCCACAAGGATCAGTGTTGGGGCCACTGTTGTTTGTACTTTTCATCAATGACATAGATGATGGGGTTCTATCGAAAATTTCTAAGTTTGCGGATGACACAAAACTATGTAGAGCAGTGGGTAATGAAGAAGAAGCAGAGATACTACAGGAAGATCTACGAAGAATGTTTAGATGGTCGCAGGACTGGCAAATGCTCTTTAATTTGGAAAAGTGTTCAGTGATGCATATGGGGAAAAGAAACCAGGAGTTTGCATATGAAATGGGAGGTAAGGTACTGAGGGTTAGCGAGGAAGAAAGGGACTTAGGAGCAGTGGCGTAACAACCTAGCCGGGGGCCCGTGGACAATGAAGCTCGGGGGCCCCTGTATTATAGGCCTACCTACATGATTGTATTAACGACGCCAAAGAGTGAAAATTGTGAAATGGTTATAAACTGCAGTTAGATTAAAATAGAATATTAAACGATATAGTCAATAATCCGTAATTTAAGGCACATTAATAGTTCAAGAGAAATCACTAAAACACTATAGGTTAAGCCTATAGGGCTTGAAATGCATATTGAAATGCATTTGCCAATTTAGCCTCTAGGCTACGTGGTAATAATAATTATTGGATTCAAGAAGTCGAGGCAATAGTGGAAGGAAAGTGCCCGTAGCCAGGAATTTATGATGGGGTATACATAGGGGGGTTGAGGGTTTTATGGCCTGGCTGGATGCCCTTCCTGATACCAACCCAACAGTATTACAGTAAATAAAAAGGGAATAAAGCAACAATGGGAATAAATTAAGAAAAAACAATTGTTACTACAAGATATTGTTTTGTTTTTTCCTATTTAAGTGGATAAAAAAACATTTTCTTAAGCCAATGGGGGTTTAACCCCCCGAAACCCCCTTGGCAACGCCACTGCCGTAAGATATGGTAAATAAGTCAGTCTTAGGCAGAAGAGAAAATGGCCAAGATAAATTAAGTCACTTTCCTCACCTCCAGTTTTTTTCAAGGGTGATGGTGTTAAGTTTCGTTTAGGATTAACAGCAAACGAATGATTATAACCGCCATCAATTCTTGACGCCTGCAGCCAGTATTGTTGGCGGTGATGGGTACGAATAAATGACATCCATTGCCTCATGTTCATTTTGTCAAGTCAATTGATATTAAGTCCTCCTTTATAATTATTTTCTATCCAGAGTAGTCTTGGTATGCCTTTATTTCTTTTTATTTCTTTTCTTCATGTATAGGCCTATACCCAATTGAGTGGAATTCGGGCAATTGGCCTTCTCTCTCTATAGGCTACATGTTCAAACAGTCGTTGAACGACTTGTTTAGCAGAGTTGCTTCGATTCTTAATGCTGTCTAATGTCATAGTTTCTTATGTTCTGTGGTCTTGAAATTCCTGCAATCAACTCATTTCTGCAGCAAGAATTCTTTTCTCATCCTGTTTTCGCATTGTCTAGCATTCTGGTCTGCGAATGAAAATCGGTTGAATCGTTTCGTATATTTTGTTGTCTTGGTTTTCTCTGATCATCATTCCAAAATGCTTGTGAGGCCCATTCAATTCTCGTTTGTAGGTCTATATTTTTTTATCGTTGCTGCTATCTGAGCCTATTAGCCCTCTTAGATAAACTAACGGCCATAAACGAACTGTTCAATTTTCTCAAAACCTTAATTAATTATCATTGGATGCTGATGCTAAATAAAACGCAGCATCATTCCAAAAGACTCAAAATTGTAATTCTCATTAGCCTGAAATGCCTTACGCATAGTATACATGTATATTACCGTACTGTGTAACCTACTATATATGCCTATGCACTGTATACAGCTTGATTTGGATATGCGACGGAGGTCCGTGGGTTCAGATTGAGCTGCCAGAAATTTGATATTATAGGAGGGCCAACTGCAAACCCCGTCACGCATGAGAACCTTAATGTGTTTGGAAGACTAATCTGACGAGAGATATATCTTTCCAATTCTAAGGCTTGTGGTGATGGGAAGGGGATCAGATGCTGGGTGCAGTGACCTAAATTATTCTGAAGTCTCTGGCATACACTATGGATAACCTGTTATGTTGAACCGTTGGGTCAGCCTGGTTGTCCGCTTGATTTTGCTCATCTGACTGCCTGACTCCTGTTAGATACCTTCGTCTATAGATTCGTTTATCTGTCAGTCTTCCAACCACCTGCCTCACGCTGCCTCAAATGCATGTAGGGGTTGTTGGCCTATGTGTGGTGTCTGTGTATAGAACTTCAGGGGTCGCAGAATGTGTCAGTATTTGACCCAAAGCAGGAACACATCATTCCCTACATGCATCTGAGAACAAAGCGTATCATTATGTATCTTGAAACAGCCGTCATAATTATACAGGCTTTAGTTCAAACTGCAGACTGCAGTCTGAAACTCAATAAATGGAAAAGTAGATCAACGTGGATTTTTTAGTTACAACTCTTGGGGGCCCTTTGAACCTCGGGGGCCCGTGGATTTTGTCCACCTTCGTTATATGGTTGTTACGCCACTGCTTAGGAGTGATTATGCACAAGAGTGCAAAACTCTCAAGGCAATGTGCGGAAGCATCAAAAAAGGCAAATTCAACAATAGGCATGATAAAAAGGACAATAGTTACTAGAGACAAGCAGTGCTTAAAGTGTAACAAAAGAAGTGCCTGGACGCCCCTAATTACCTTCCTAGTTCCCACCCATCCTCTGTGTGTCTGTCTGTGTGTCTGTCTGTCTGTGTGTGTCTGTCTGTGTGTGTCTGTGTGTGTCTGTGTGTGTCTGTGTGTGTCTGTCTGTCTGTCTGTCTGTCTGTCTGTCTGTCTCCATCTCTCTCTCGCTCGCGCGCGCGCGAGCTCTCTTTATCTCTATCCATATCTTTGAAGCCAACGCACCGTGTATAATAAATATATTATAAGAAAAACACTGGGTGAGGGTATGGGATGGAGAGTAGGAGTGGGGATAGGGTGAAATGAGGGTGGTGGGGACGTTGGGGATTGGCCAGGAGCGAGGGAGTCTTAAATTTCCCGAGCAATACCGGGTACCCCAGCTAGTAATACATACATATATATATATATATATATATATATATATATATATATATATATATAATAAACACTGTATATAATTCTGAACACCATGCAATATAGCACAGTTGACCATTTGATTCTTTGCCTTGGCTGTCTGCCGACTTTTGTTTTTATGTAGCCTAATTATTTTGTTAGTTTTCCCGCAACTGAGCGTTAGCAGAAATCTGCAGATCACATCTGCGATTAGCCTACAAGCAAGAAACTGTTACCAAAACGATTGTTTGTATAGAAGAAATTAAATATACAGAATGTTGTCCACTCATATATACAGAATTATTAGTCTGCTTAGTTGAACTTACCATCACAGCTGGTGACATGGAAAACAACGGATAACATTGTTCAAATACTTTCAAAAGCGATCCTTTAGACAAAGTGATTTGCTTATTTACGTTACTTATTTAAAATTATAAATAATCCATTGCACACTAAGTTGATAGGTTTCGTCCTGAGAAAAAGTGAGCTAGAGGCCTGTGCAGCCTCTCTGTTTCCCCGCTCTCATACAATGTATCTGCTCCACCATCCATGCATGCTCCGGCCTCGCTGCCCTCGCATATATCTGTCAGCGACTATAATTTATCATAATTATGTCGTTTGTTTTCAGTTGAATTTAGGCATAAAGAGTATAGAATTTCCACTATAATTATAGGCTATAGATACCAGCAATGATATTTTGATAGTAACAAAATGAACCCAGAGTTGTGTGGGCGTGTCTCTGCCTCTCGCCTTAGCGATCAGTAGCGGCGCTAGGAGAGGGTCTAGGGAGCCTAAGACCCCCTAAAAAGGCCATCCATTTTTTCCCATGTAAAAATTAAATATTTGTACAATTAACCCTCTTTAGCCTCCCCCCAAATGAACCGTAAAGGGGTACGCACGAGATTTAATTGTCAGACGTTTTGGCGGACATGAAAAGGACCGAGTTCCAAGATTTCGACCAAATGACTAAAAAATGGAAAATTTTCATGAGATTTTGGCCGATGACTAAAAAAAGGTCGTCAGAAATTTTGGAGACTGAAAACGGAAAATTTTCTCCCGCAAATTCAGCCCCCCAAAACTGAAATCCTGGCGCCGCCACTGATAGCGATTAGGGGAAGGGGATTGCAATACCTTCACGTTCCCGCCTCAAGCTCAAAAGTGGGGATGGAAATTCTTTCCTTTCCTTAATTCCCTCCTCAGGATGTATACGACTCCAGAGCCTTATATATATTTATATGACATTGTATGTGTATATATACTAATGCCAGCTCTGCCCCATTTGCGATTTTAATTAGGCTATACGCATGAATTCACAGCCCATACGAATACGATAGACAGCCAAATGCTTTCATGTTTCAAAACCATAATAATTCATTTACTTACAGAATAAAATAGTGACTATCGCCACCACTTTTAAAAGTCCCAATATAAAGCTATTCTTGTGTCTTGAGCAGAGGCGTAGCGACCGCCCTCCGTACCCTCCGACCGAAGGGGGCCCCGCACGGAAAAGGGGGCCCCGCACGGAAAAGGGGGCCCCTAAAAGTCGCAAAAAGTTAAGGTATAACTAGATAGCTGACATTTTATTGACGCTATTACACATACCATGTCAGTTTTACTGATAAAACCGAGAAGTACGGAATATATAATAGGGCCTTCATGTAGGCTACGCTGTAGGTCTATACAATGCAAACCCTGTATGTTGCATAAAATAAATACCACATTTCAGTTTCTGCATTGTAAAGGGCCCCGCCACCCCGGACATATGTTCGGAGGTGGCCACGCTCTTTGTTGCTACGGCCCTGGTCTTGAGGGTAGACATAGGCCTGATAATGCATCATAATTATTAGGCTATAGTTGCGTATCTTGGTATTTTTGCGCCCTGGCGAGTGACTGCAATCCGATAGTAAGCAACAACATTAGAAACACATTTGACGATTACTTTTATGACTCAGTTCCATTCTATAGATGCTTGCCTCTAGCCAACCGACGCCTAAATATAATATTATACTGCCAGCGCATCATTGGATTTGGATCTGAAAACAGCTGTAATTACTCATTGTGATTGCAAGGGGTTAAGGTAATTGGGGCAAGACCCGAGATAGTCAGACAGACAGACTGACAGAGACAGATAGAGAGAGACAGACATACACACACACACAGGCGCACAGTATCGGTGACATGTAGGAGGGACAGAGGTTAGAGGAAGAAAGAGAGAGTCTCGAACAGACAGATGGTGGAGAGGCAGAGAGAGAGAGAGAGAGAGAGAGAGAGAGAGAGAGAGAGAGAGAGAGAGAGAGAGAGAGAGAGACACACACACACACACACACATACACGCAGGGATACAGATTCATATTCAGTTAAAACTATATATATATATATATATATATATATATATATATATTATTTTGAATCTGCACCAAGGCTGAAACTTTCTGTGCAAGGTGTCTATAATATTATCTTGGCTCAATTTAACAAGGGCTATCTATTACGCTGTACGTCGCAGGGAAACGTATGTTGCACATGCGGCCGTCCATTAGACTATAACTGTATAGACGGCCGTCCATGACGCCCGTCCAAGACTGCCTGGACGCCGTCCAGGCAGTCATGGACGACCGTCCAGGCAGTGCTGGCCAAATAAGTGGCAGGACGGCGTCCAGCCTCGAAAATAAGTGCCTGGACGCCGTCCATGACCGTCCTGGCACACTTTAAGCACTGGAGACAAGGACACGTTACTGAGGTTGTATAAATCACTGGTTAGGCCACAGTTGGAATACTGCATTCAGGCATGGAACCCATACCTGAAACAGGACATTGAAAAATTGGAGAAAGTGCAAAGAAGAGCTACGAAGATGATTTGGGGCTACAAAGATTTGAGCTATGAAGAGAGGTTGGAGAGGTGTGGGCTAACAACACTGGAGAGACGGAGAAGCAGGGGAGACCTAATTGAAGCATATAAGATCATTACTGGAAAGGAAGCACTAGGTTGAGAGAAATTCTTTGAATTAGCACCAAACAAAGCAACTCGGGGTCATAGGTACAAATTGTTTAAGAAGCCAAGAGGAACATTGAGACAGAAATTCTTTAGTGCTAGAGTTGTAGACATGTGGAACGGCTTGGATGACAGCACTGTGTCGGTGGACACGGTCTCAGCATTTAAAAGGAAACTAGGAAAATTGGGCTACTAGATGTTCCAGGTTAATTTGCAGTGGTTCTAACACAGACCCAGTGTCTTCTGAACCACTTAAAACCCATGTTATGTTATGTTATGTTATGTTATGCATGTGTGCATGTATGTATGTATGTATGTATGTATGTATGTATGTATGTATGTATGTATGTATGTATGTATGTATGTATGTATGTATGTACGTACGTACGTATGTATGTATGTATGTATGTATGTATGTATGTATGTATGTATGTATGTATGTATGTAGGCATGTGTGCATGTATTTATGCCTACCAGGTCTTTTCCTCCTACTATCAGCGGCTGTCCACTTTGATGATATTGATTGCTGTGTTTTCTGTGAACGGAAACTGCGCCGTTGACTTTTTATGGCTATTGTACTGTGAATGGCGTAGATTTAATTGTTTTCCTGTGTATATTAGAAGTTATTTCATTGTGAGCTGTTGACGCGCCACTACCAACCGATCCGTGATGCATGCTCTGCAAACCGGCACTAATCAGCAGCAGTAATCATTCACTGGAACCGTCCATAATCTAATTAGTGGCAGCCAGATTGAAGCGCAGTGGACTGCATTCGGTGGCTGATGAATCTCTCTATCTGCGGTCTCCGCGAATTTCCATGGAAGTGAATTCGTCGTAATTGAATCGAAAGCAATAACTAACTGCAGTTGGCACCAGATGATTCTGTAACATATTGTGTTGCAATCCACTCTCTTCTTAGAATCGAATGGCAAAGGTACTCTATAGCAATTCGAGATTCAGAGGTATTGAGACGAATGACCATGCATGCACTCTCTTATCTGCAGCGTATTTATATGTAGGCCAGTGTGTCTGCGTAGCCTATGTATGGTCTTGTTGTAATTGTAATCTGACTTTATAAGATGTCATTTAAGCAAAACTTATCAGTGGCGCTTAAGACCCGATCCAGTGAAGTCAGGGTGTCGAATAAGTCTAATTATTGAAAACTTACTCGATTATAATAATTATAATAACCGTATAATTTATGTCCTCGACCGCACCCATTTTCAACGAATTAATCGGATGAGAACCGTGAGATTATCCTTCACAACCGCTTCCCAGTTGAATAGATTAGGACCCGTGTAGCCTAGGCTACAAAACGTGCTAGCCCGAGGTTTGATTCTCTGAAATAATTCGCCTTCTTGAAACGAATCTCGATCCGCACGCTCTTGGGACGTATTGGTCTAACAACAACAACAACAACAACAACAACAACAACAACAACAACAACAATAATAATAATAATAATAATAATAATAATAATAATAATAATAATAGCCTAATAATAATAACAATAATAATAATAATAATAGCCTAATAATAATAATAATAATAATAATAATAATAATAATAATAATAATAATAATAAAGATAATGATAATGATAATGATAATAATAATAATAATAATAGCCTAATAATAATAATAATAATGATAATGATAATAATAATAATGATAATGATAATAATAATAATAATAATAATAATAATAATAATAATAATAATAATAATAATAATAACAACTACAACAACAATAACAATAACAACAACAACAGTAATAATAATAATACCTTCTTAGTATTATTAGCCATAAAAATAATAATACCTTACCTTCTTCAAAGAATCTCGGTGGCAGTCCAGCGGGGGAACACCATCTGCTTCTCTTCCACATTGCCTTTGTAACAATGCTATATAATCTGACAGTTGTATAATAATAATAATAATAATAATAATAATAATAATAATAATAATAATAATAATAATAATAATAATAATAATATCCTATGTATCATATAATATCTTTGATATCAGCACCCTCATCGATGTATCTAATTAGGTAAATATGATTGTTTTGTACTTAGGATGATTCGCCTACTGGTGTGAACACATAATTATGGAGAATGTATCAAAGCTAGAATTACAAGTTACTTCAGCTTATGGATCGACGCTGTAGGCCTACTGGTAGGCTATAGCCAAAGACTCGAATTATGCCATCGAAATGCATGGCGCAATATATTTGCCGATATCTAAGCGGTGCGCGACACTGAGCACCGGTTGAATAACGGCAAATATTGCGTCATTACGATGATGCAATCCTCAATCATCAGGCCATTGTGAAAGGTCGCATCGTTGTTTTTATGTAGACCAAAACCACTGTTTGTCTTGCTGCATGACAAGTCGGACATTATTTGTCATGTCTTGTCGGTGAGCGCTCAAGACAAGTGTGTCTGCCTTGAACAGACGAGGGTTCTCATAAGAGTATATTCAACAGTTACGATAGGAGGAGGGCTAGGGAGGCATCTCGTGCATCCAGGTGGCAACTCAACACCGACACCTGCTATTTCTAGACCCAGCAAACAACCGTATAACAATTCGCGTTCCCCCTCCTTCTTCGTCGCCATGGTGACAAGGTAATAGCGAAGACTTCAAGTGCCATCAGCAACGACGACAACAGTAAAAAGCGTCGATGGGATCATACAGCGCCCTCTATTGCGATGGAAATGACGAGCTACTGCCAACCCCCCCCCTCCCCCACCCCCACCCCCATTGCGCTGTTGAGCAGATTTGAGAAGAGGGGGAACTCCAACTCCAGCGATATTTGCGTCCATAAAATATCCTGGTCCACTTTCTCTCCAGGGATTAGTGACAGCTTCCGGTCAACAGCACAAGCAACCCACGCACAGACACAAAGTCTATTCATGGCTACACGTGCACGAGTCACAATGCGATAAGTCCTTCGCTTGCCTGCATTCCCGTTCATCAGTCTTTTTTGCTCCGTCCGTCCCTCTCGCTCATGTCTCTGTCCCGTTTCAGAATAATTCCACCCTCCCTTCCTGGATCCCCGATTCTCCTGCATGTGTAACAATATACACTATTATACAGACTCTACACATTCGGTCTCCTCTTGAATTTTCTTGCCTCTGCGTCTTTCTCTTGTATTGTTGTCATTGTGTCTGTTTGTCTCGGTGTATATTCCCTGGTCGATACAATTAAATGTTTTTCTGCATATTTTACAATATGTTATATTAATGTGTTTGTCAGACAGTATGAACACGTTGTCTAGTTCAGCTGCACTGCGTAAAGGCTGTGTATGATATTCTCCAAGGAATAAAATGTTTTGTCATTGTCATTGTCATTTTTGTCATTGTCATTGTCATTTTTGTCATTGTCATTGTCATATATCTGTGTGTCAGTTCGTCTGTGCATAGGACACATATATATGAAGTCTATATACTAGGTATAATACCTGGTATATACTGTATATACATATCCAGATATACATACATATGTGTGTATATCAAGACCTTTGCAAAACGCCAAACATGAAAATGCAAATTGGGAGACGAAAAACATACAGAATACTGCGATGATTTAATCATCGCAGTAAAGGCCTTATAGGCATAGGCATATATAGGCCTACATTGCTAGATTTTATTCACCCAGCGTCCGACTTTTATCCGTCTTATCTATCATTTCCAGCTCATCGGACGACTCTGCCATTTTGATTTCGCTCGCCCCATCAGATGACCATACAGCAGCACCAGCAGCAGCAGCAGCGGTAGCAGCAGCAGCAGCAGCAATAACAACAACGCACATAAAATATTATATTTGTCGAGTTTACTGCGTGTACGAGCACGCGAAGGCGCCCTTGAATCGTCGCCTTGGCCGCCCACTTGTATTAGCAGGCTACACAAACACACACAATGTCGAGAGACCTAACATGCACCATCACGTCCTTCATCACGAGGCAATGGCAGGAATACCCCCCCCCCATTGCAACCAGTGCTCGAAGTGTAAAAAAAGAATTGCCTGGGCGCCCCTCATCTTTTCAGGTGTTCTGCCCGAATAAGTGGCAGGACTGCATGGAAATTTGAAAATAAGTGCCCGGACGCCGTCCAAGACCGTCCTGCCACACTTTAAGCCCTGCCCCCCAACTTCCATGGCCATCAGGGTAGCACCGCACTACCGCCCATCCATACCGGTCTGGTACCAGACAAACCGGTCAACACTCCATCAAACGAACCGAGCACCAACACAAACCGAGCCAAAGTTGGTGTCTTTTGCCAACACAGGCAGGACTAAAATAATTTTTCGCTTTTATAAGCTGAAAGTTAAAATGAGCAAGTGTAGGCCTACCGAATGAGACTGTGTGTGCTTTCCACGTGCAATATCCAACACTGCACTGACTGCAGCCGACTAAACGTCTGTGAATCAGATTAAATATCATCTGAAGTTGAGCGGCGATTAAACCCATGCCTCAAACTGAACGCATGAATCAAGTTATCAAGACTAAACAAGTATCTGCAGTTGTGATCCATTTATAACACAAAAATCTGTTTGAAAATCTGTCGAAGTTTTAAGTGTTGAAATATTAAGATGCATGTAACCTGACGGCTGCATTATTCTGAAGGTTGAGCACGACAAAAAAACCGCTCGTAGGTCTAATCCCGACTGCAAGCAAAACTCACATAGGAAGTGTAATAGATGATTTGTTAACGTAATGTGATATATTGGAGACGTGTGTAATGTCATTTGATGGAGAGTGTGCAAACTCACGCACAGTGGCGTAACAACCATGTAACGAAGGTGGACAAAATCCACGGGCCCCCGAGGTCACAGGGGCCCCCGAGCTGCTCACCCCAAAATAATTTGTGTGCTTTAATTACTTGGACAATAGTTATAATCGTCTTGAAGGATAGGCTATAAGTGTTTATTCTCAGCAGCGTTTAGTTTTCTTTATTCCACATCTCTGCGGCACCTCAGCTGTTGAAGTAGAATTAGCAGTAACAACACTGCAACACACATAGACCTAGACCCATAAATTATCAAGACATCCGACCCGATTTTGTGTCAGCGGTGCAGTATTTCAGACGGGGTCAGCAGGTGTCACGAAAATAGAGTACCTCCCGTATTAATCTTATCTCCCCAGATGAAGAGTAGTTGAAAATGTCACTTCCGCGTGCATTTATTTTTGCAAATTGACTTCCATCTGCTTTTTTGAACGATGACACTAACGGGTATAATGTTTATTCCTACTATATAGAAAACTTTGTTTGCTTTTGGTTTTAGAGCACTTAGAACATTTAGAACACTTATAAGAATTAGCACTTAGGCTAGAGCCACTAAATGAATTCGAGCTGCCTCGCTCTGAACATCGCTTAGGACACTTAGAACAATTAGAATCACTTTAAATTTTGATTACAGCATAAATGTATCATTTATAAACATTTTCAGTAATTGGGATAGAATGGTTTATACCCCGGATAGTCTACACATGTATATTCCATCGGGGGGGATAGGTTAATTCACCCCACTCCCGGATAGCTTTAAGGGGTATCGAATATTCCGTGACACATGGGTGGATTTAGCAATTTGCTTGAGGTAAACCACCCTCCCCGCCCCTCCTGGCTGTATGTCAGCGCCCCTAAGACCAGACGCGCTCGTCATGGTGGGTTGCCATAACAGTGCACATCATTCATTCTAGGTTCAACTGTTTCTCCCAAATAGTTATGTTCTGTCTATCTATGGTACATGTATATGAGTGGAGAGGGGCCGGAGGAGTAAAGAGAAACACACACAACATCGACCGGTTTGCCATGGAAGATTGACACGTGACCCTGACTTGACCCTCACCGAGCTCACTCTCCCATTCTGAAATGTTTATACTCATACAGATGCAGACTAAAAGTTCCAAAGTCCAACATAATCTTCCCCCACCCCATGCGCAAGCCAATGAGTCCTCATAATTTTAACACCCCATCCAAACACAACCAGCCAGCTGGCTGTGTTTGGATGACACCCTTGAACATATTCTGTTTCTGTTCATCATCAAACTATTTACACATAATTATGTCTTGTCATGCTCTATTAGTTTGCAATAGCCAATAATATATAGAATGTCTAGTACAGTGTATTGAGAGAACCCTGAGTATATATATTATAGGCCTACAGTCGGCATTGAGCGCAAATCACTCCGCGTTTTCGATAGGCTTATTTAACAGAATTATGCCTAGGCCTAATTGCAGTTCAATAGTGACATTCGGGTTGCCCATGTGCGTAAACGAATGAAACTATTATTTTGGTATTTATAGAACCAATTCAAGTCTTTTAAATAAATAATATTAACCTTAAACTGTGATAAATGGGATATAACCAAAGTCACATCGTAATTGTCGAAACTACTATAATGCAATTTCGCAAACCCGTGGAGGGGCTGATTAGGCCTATAGAATAGCAGATGGCATTTGCTGCCTTGCAAGGCGCTCTTGTATCGGCGTGGTCGAGTTACGGCGCCATATAAATTTTTCGCAATTATTATTATTATTGGTTTTAGAGCACTTAGAACATTTAGAACACTTATAACACTTATAACACCAGGACACCATAGTTAATTAATTAGCATTTTAAACATAATTATACTCATTCTTCCTTTTTACCCAAAGAGCTGTCTCGTTAATCCTACTCTTTAGTCTCGCTAAAGGGTAGTCTAGCTACTAGTCTAAGGGCCCCAAGGCTTAGATTGTCCACGGGCCCCCGGCCAGGTTGTTACGCCACTGCTCACGCAGTTCATATTCACCAGATACAGGAACACAATCTTTCAATAATATATTCTTTCGCCTGAAACGGAAGTGATTCATCAGAAAGCGAAAGAGATCCGTTTACCAAGAAAGAAAGAAACATGCGCATTGATTGCGCAACAGCTGCTGTCGGGTTACACGGAGCGTCTCCTCACTTATGAAAAGAAACATAAAACACTGGTGGCAATTTCTCATCAGCCGTTTGCAACTCAACGGTCAGTCAGATAGTACTGCATGCGCAGCAGTGATTCAGTACACAGATATTACGCATAGTCAAGAAATGGGGGTAGGCTAAATAGCAGTGACAGCAACAGTAGTAGTAGTAGTAGTTGCAGTAGTAGTGGCAGCGGCGCCCGCAGGATTTTGTTCTTGTACGCACAGAAATTTTCCTGATGACCTTTTTTTAGTCATCAGCCAAAAATTTCCAAAAAACATACCTTTTCCATCCGCCGAAAAAACTGATGACCTTTTTTTTAGTCGTCAGCCAAGATTTTCCCAAAAACCATACCTTTTCCGTCCGCCGAAAAAACTGATGACCTTTTTTAGTCATCGCGCTGTACGCACTTGCGTACGTGCGTACGTCTGCGGGCGCCGCTGAGTAGTGGGGTAGTAGTAGTTGTTGAGAGTAGTGATAATAATAGTAGGCCTAGTAGCAGAAGCAGCAGTAGCAGCAGCAGCAGCAGTAGTAGTAGTATAGTACTAGTAGTTGTAGTAGTAGTCGTTGTTGTAGTTGTAGACTAGTAGTATAGTAGTCGCAGCAGCAGAAGTAGTGAGGGAGAGGGCCTGCTACATGTGATATGCGTAGCCTATCATGTTTGCAATATATTTACTGATTTCGGCGGGTGTCTCTCCTTCATATGCCCTGTTCAAATTCCTTTTTTATTCCTTCGGGACTGTCACAGTGTCACCCTATAGGGCTTCTCTGAATAGCACATAGCACTACTCTAAATTCAACGACGAGTTTTACAACTTTTCAATTACAATATAATTCTTTATACAGGCCCTACACATCACGCTCATCATGACTCATGACTGTAAGATAGTGAGCCATAAAAAAGCATCAGGCTGTAGGCCTATTGTGCGGCATATTATGCTACTACTAAACGAGCATAGACCACACCGCAGTATTAGTAGCCGCTGTTCAGTATTTTATTAATGCACTGGAACAAAAAACGAGAGATGGCCTAGTTGTAGTTTAAAAGAAGTTTTAAAATAAGATCGTGGTTCCAACTGAACAACACAGTAATGGTGTCAGTGTGTGTGTGTGCGTGTGTGTGGGTGTGTGTGTGCGTGTGTGTGTGTGTGTGTGTGTGTGTGTGTGTGTGTCGCATTTCGCTGATTAGACGTGAAGCTGTCTATTCGGTTTTCCTTATGTGCGAGAAAAATGACAGCTGCGCATCAATAGAAAACACCCTAGAGACGAAACAGATGATATAGCTCCAGGTCATCGAGCATCACACATGACAGGAAACTGTTCTAATTAAATTAATGCTTGCGAGGCTGTCCGTTCATTTTACGCAATTACGACACAAACCGAAAGAACCGAATGTTATCCTTGAATCGAAGACGACGTATCGATGCGAGAAAGAAAACACCTCTGGTCAGGCAGGGAGCAAAAAACATGCTGCAGTAGTAGACGCAGCAGAAGTAATTAAGAGACGCAATGGAAATGGAAATTCGTATCCCTCCCCCCCCCCAGGGTCAACACTTGAAGATCTTCGCTGCTCTTTGCTGATTTCACCCATTATCGACGATTCCTTATAATTACATATGACTTTGTCAATGCTCCCGAGGCAACGGTAATCATAAAAAATAGAGGCGTAGGCAGGCTGAGAATTGCTGGAGGGAGGAAATGCGGGGGTTCAACCCCCAGTCTTTCTCAGGAAGCCACAGTAAAGTCCTCATTTCACACTCCAAGTCCACAGAAATGAACATGCAACCTCCCAGTTATTTTTCTACAATTCTCATGCTGGGCGCAGGTGAGCATAGATGCGTATACTATTATACGTAAGCTTAGGCTATAAGCTTATGCAATTAAACATAATTATGTAGCCTACTCATGTACGGTGTGTCACCTTGTTTCTTTAATTACACGAATATATAAATATAGCAAGCTCATAATAATATCATACATATATACAGATACATGCATGCACAAGAAACTTGTCTTTATATATATATATATATATATATATATATATATATATATATATATATATATATATATATATATGAGTATGGGACCAACAACGGCCATTCGTGCATATATTACAAGTACACATGCATAGGCGTACGAGGCGGGAGTCCAGGGGGCAAATGAACCCCAAATTTCGGGCAAAACTGTTTTTCTGGCAAGCAGACCCGGGAAATGACTAAAAAAGGTCGTCAACTTTTTTCGGGCAAGCAGACCGGGAAATGACTAAAAAAGAAAAAAAGGTCGTCAACTTTTTTCCTTGGAAAAGTTGTATTTCCCACGAGAATTCAGGATTTATTTTTCGGGCAGAAGTTAAATCTTTGCCCCCCCCCCACTGCTGAAATCTCCCGTACGCCTATGTACACATGCATAAGAAACTATGCGCAATATATAACCATATATTGCATATATATGTAATTATAGGCCTATATATCGTATATTCTTGTAACAGTATAATCTAAAGTTGCTGTGAAATAACCATATAAACTGTCTCTAGCAGTGCAAAAGTTGAGGTCGGATTCTTTGAGGCTTGTGACCCAATAGGCACAATTAAAAAGTCTACGTGACGGAGGATCAGTTTTACCAAACCGCATATGAGAGAATTTACTATCTAAAGCAGTCTCGAAATGTTATTATATATATAATTATACATATGTATATATATGCGAAAAACAAACCCCGTAAATCTATAGATTTACACGTATAGCCTATACGTAGGCCTACATGCATGCATATCGTATAAACATCAGAAGGAAAATTTCAGATAGATGAACACCTTCGGGCAGCTAAACTTCTAAAGACAGAATCTCATTCTTGTTTTGAGCATGATCAGTAAGCCTGTGCCGCTAAAAAGAAATCGATTTTCCCGGAAACTCAATGATGGACATCGTGTTGCTGCTCTGCGTACACAGACTGACGTTTGTAATCACGACTCTGATGGGAATCATTATAGAGCTAGGGCTTGCGTGATGATGATGATATAATACGTCTAGGCTATTATATATATATATATATATATATATATATATATATATATATATATATTACACCAAAAGAACGGCGCATTCATCTAAAAACTACAAGCCACGATGCTTCTGTAGCGCAACTCATGTGTTTTTATTTTGTAAGTGCAAGTAAGCAAAGCACAAATAGGCCTAAGTAAAACCAAGTTAGAAGTAAGTATGCACGCATGTATATGTTTGCATTTTTGAAGGTGATTGTGCATCCAATGTGGCTTATATGCTCATGTGCATGTACGTGTAAGTAATTTAGCGTTTCTAGCGCCGCTTAGATAGGCCTACCTGCATAATAGTTTTAGTTTTTATTGTTTTTCAATATTAGTTTCAGTTTTCGTTTTTGTTTTGCTAAGGGTCAATTACAGTTACAGTTTCTTATAAAACTGACCTCAGTTAAAATTTTGGTTTTAATAATTAATTCTTGTTTTAGTTGATCTTTTTCTCAAATTTGTCTGAATAATGACTCATTTTCACCTCAAAGTTATATGGGCAAGAGGCCTAATTGGATCACTGAAGTTGCAAAATTGTTAGGCCTAAGTCATTGACGTCTGAAGAGCGCCAACAATTCTTCAATGATCTGTTCGGCTTACAGATGGCAACTTAAGTAAGAAAAAATTACAAGCAAAAGGTTAGTTTTGTTTTTAGGTAAATATCGTAATAGTTTTCGCTTGAACAATATTCGTCTCAGTTTTGTTTTAGTTTTAGTTTCCTCTGTCCGCGTATTTAAGTTTTAATTTTCGTTAACGAAAACACTAGGCTATGTAGGCTTAAGTCTACGTAGGATATAGACCTATAGTGACTATAGTAGTAACGTATATTGACATTGTACAGACATAGCATCGCGGTCTAGTCATTTTGGAGCTCACGGACGCAATACAAGCTGCTTTCTGCGATAATCCAGAATGCGTTATAATAAAGCTCTTAGTTAAAAGATATGATCTAGTTCCCAGTATACGCCTACATCAACTAGCCTGCCTCTGCCTAAATGGAAGTCATTTCCATGTCACTGATGTCATACGGGCGAAACACATTAATTTTCCAATCAAAGCACCACCATAAATTATTGTTCTTTAATTCTCTAAATGCAAATGGCCTCGATTCCCTAAATAGGCCTACCCGTCGGTGGACCACTAATGATGCTGCTACTGCTGCTGCTGCCGCCGCTGCTGCGCCGCTTCTACTGCTACTGCTGCTGCTGCTACTGCTGCTGCTGCTAATCAAACCTAGGCTTCTAATAGGCATCATCTGAGCAACATTCGTATTATTAGGCCTACTGCGCTATAGAAGTCATCGGCAGAAACGGGGTCATTATCTTTGCTTGAAAATATTTGATTTGGGGCTGGGCATCTCGATTCAGAAGATTCTTCATAAATAAGGCATGTCGGCAATATGACAAGGTCTAGGTATAAGAACCGACGACTAGGCCTAGCCTAAAGGCCTATATATTTTTTTTAAGCTTACTTAAAAAATTGGATAGGATAGGCTTACTGCAACTTATTACTTGGTGAAGGAAATGAGAAGTGGACTAAAGACTGGACTAAAGTATCAGTTTTTGCAAAATTCTAGGCTAGGAAGAGAAGAATCTTTACTCGTTCCTAGAGCTAACACTGCGAACAATCCGAAAGACTAAAGGTCTAGCCAAATACAGGACTAATTACGCAGGCCTACATTGTATAATTGACATAAAGTGTACCGTATACCCTAAATCATGCAGCCCCAAATTATGTACAAAGTGCACAGCAAGATGACGGCTGCAGGCGATAAAAATTAGAACATTGTGCATAGCATGCTTTTCTTCCCTACAGAAAGGTCTGCTGGGGCCAAGGGCGGATACAGAAATTTTCGATGATGAGGGGGGGAGGCAAAAATTAGGGTCTTGGTCCAGGAAAAAAGTTCGTCGCCGAAAAAGCTGATGACTTTTTTAGTCATCTGTCTCGAATTTCACAAAAAGATACCTTTTTCGTCCGCCAAAAAACTGATGACTTTTTTAGTCATCTACCTCGGATCCCCCCCCCCCAAAATACCTCGTCGTAGTTTGCAAACCTCATGGGTGTGGAGAACGACGGACATACGGAGCTACTCACGGGGGGCCACGTCAGCTTTCCGGGCAGAATAGCTGGTCAAAAATTAAGAAATTTCTAAATGGAGGGGGGGCATGGCCATTTTGGCCCCCTGGATCCGCCCCTGGCTGGGGCCGTGCTTTTATCCGGCCGTTATCCTCTGTCATCCTCCAATCTGATTTGCAATCCACTGCGCCATATATACTGCGTCACCTTAACTCAATTCCTTTCGCTAGAGCGGCTATAGACTATTTTGTCAAAACTGCACTTCATGTCCAGCCATTATGTATGCATACATGTGCACTTGTTATAGCGCCCCTTGTTTTCTGGTATTCTTCATCTTCACTTTCTTCGGCAGTCGATTTAAGCTGCATCATAAACGTTGGAATTTTGCATTTTGCAACGTGACGCAATGATTACGTCACCGCGCGCCCATTGTTCGATCCGCTGCGCCGTCGATCGCAGTTGGATAATAATTATTACTTTTATTAATTAATTTGATATTAATTTGATATTAAGTAATTAAATATCGTAACCCGAGCTAGCATACGGACATGCCGAAATGTGAATCGGTGTTCGTGGAAGACGGACACATCCGACGACAGCTTTCGAAATTCCAGAATCTGTTGTCTTTCATCGAAGTTCTTCTGATTTCTGCTCCACAAGCAACTCTTCTTCCTTCGACCACATATATGTGCTTCGACTGCTTTTCGTCTATCGTGGACATCAGGTCAACATAGATAATTACAGGACATCGATGAATTTTATCGAAATTTTGGCATAATTATAGTATCGGGGAACGACGTGTCAGTTAGGTTAGGGATAGGCGTTGTGCGGGTCGGTTAGGGCTGAAGTTAGGCGTCGAGATGGTCGGTTAGGGATTAGGTTAGGCGTCGTGCGGGTCGGTTAAGGCTGAGGTTAGGCGTCGTGATGGTCGGTTAGGGATTAGGTTAGGCGTCGTGTGGGTCGGTTAAGGCTGAGGTTAGGCGTCGTGATGGTCGGTTAGGGATTAGGTTAGGCGTCGTGTGGGTCGGTTAGGGCTGATGTTAGGCGTCGTGCGGGTCGGTTAGGGATTAGGTTAGGCGTCGTGATGTTCGGTTAGGGATTAGATTAGGCGTCGTGCGGGTCGGTTAGGGCTGAGGTTAGGCGTCGTGCGGGTCGGTTAGGACGGAGGTTAGGCGTCGTGAGTGTCGGTTAGGCTGTGGTTAGGCGTCGTGCGGTCTGTTAGGGCTGAGGTTAGGCGTCGTGAGTGTCGGATAGGGCTGAGGTTAGGCGTCGTGCGGGTCGGTTAGGGCTGAGGTTAGGCGTCGTGCGGGTCGGTTAGGACGGAGGTTAGGCGTCGTGAGTGTCGGTTAGGCTGTGGTTAGGCGTCGTGCGGTCTGTTAGGGCTGAGGTTAGGCGTCGTGAGTGTCGGATAGGGCTGAGGTTAGGGGTTAGGCGTCGCGAGTGTCGGTTAGGGCTGAGGTTAGGCGTCGTTAGTGTCGGTTAGGACTGAGGTTAGGCGTCGTGAATGTCGGCTAGGGTTAAGTTTAGGGTGCGTGGCATCATTCGGTCCCCGATACTTTAAATTAGTTTTGACTGTGGAAGTTGATGTTTGTCATAATTGTCATTGCATTAAATTCTTCGGGATTTTACTATTGAGCAATCTTGCTGTATAGGAGATTGAAACCTGGTTGGCTCAGGTCAGATAAATGGACTTCACGGAATTGAAATAGAGTAGACGTTGACCTCAAGTTGCATGGAATAAGGACACGATTCATGAAGAGGACTCCATGGAGTTGAAATATAGGAAAGGGTGACCTTAAGTTGCATGGAGAGGAGCAAGGAGTGACCCCAGCAAGGAGTTGAGATAAATGGACTGCGGATTGAGTTGAATGGATGTAACAGTTGGATTTAAATAGGAAGATTAAAGAGTTGGAAGATAGATGTGTGCTGAATAGAGAATGCAGTTGTTGTGTAGCATGCTTTTATTGGTTTTCATGTTATGCAGCTTAATCTAGAATTTATTCGTATTTTTGAATTTAGCGCTGAATGTTATCGTGTTGTAAACTGTTGTTCGCTGATGTCTTTTGTGTGTAATTTGTGTGAGAAATGTGGTGTCCAAATGCATCCCATTTTCTCTGTAGCATTATATATCACTGAATGTTTAGTCGTAGACATTTGGGTATTTCGATCATTGTAAGCGTCTCTGGCAGTTTTACTTTCCATGCATGTTTGCCTTAGTATTCTTTAAGCTGTCTTTGTCATGTTTGCATTAACGTTTCATAATTTATGGGGGTCCCACTTCATATGCTCCTATATAGTCTCTATAGTTCACTCTGCCCGTGTATCTCACGTTCACGTGCTCTCTCTCTTTGTTTCTTCCGCACTCTGGAGTTTTCAGACATTTTACTTTCAGTCTTCGGATGGCGCAACTTCTTATCAACTAACGGCATTTTCGTTATACCCGCTAACCATCTATATCTTTCTCTCTTTCTATGTGTCTATCCATCCATCCATCCAACCATCTAGGCCCTATGTATCAGTGCATCCATCCGTGCATTCATCCATGCATCCATCTAATTTACAACAGTGTTAAATTCTTGTCTCGCATTTCTCATCCAAAACTACAAATTGCTCAAATTGCGAATAATTAACAAATTTCCAATTTCTGTGGGGAACAAATAAGAGAATTGGGGATGAAATTCGACTGCCTTATGAGCGCTGACTTGATCGGAATAGCCTACGGAGACCTTTGCCAACACCTCCTCGTGGTGGTCTCTGGGCGTGCAGTTAAACCATTCTGGTTGATTGCATGGCGAAGATTGGCAGCTTTGTCTATGGCCGTATTAATTATAGCCGTGTCTTCGATTGTTTATGATGATGACGATGATGACGATGACGATGATGATGATGATGATGATGACGACGACGAGGACGACGATAATGATAATGATGATGATAATGATGATAATGATGATAATCTCTATAAATAAAGTGAAGATTCTGTCTGTGTGCCTGTCTGTCTGTTTGACCGGGATGCATTTCCACAGTTTTTGAGCTTTTCACTCCAAACCTTCACTACTGTGTAGGTCTCGGCATGAGACACCCTAACGAGGGGTTGGCGATTCTCTACCACTATAGGGGGCCAGGGTGGGGAAGAACCCCAATTTTTTTTCGCTTAAGCGCAGCTATTGATCTGAAACTTTGTACCTATAGACAGAGGGCCATCAGAACCACCCGATGGGGGGGGGTATCGAATCTCTACCACCATGGGGGGGGGGGTCAGGGTGGAAGGCGAAAGCCCTAATTTTCCCTATAAATTTCCATTCCCTTGCCATAGTTTCATATACAGATTTTTACACGGACCACCTCGCCTCCACCCAGCACACACCTCGGCCCGCAGGGGCTGCGCATGGGTGGGGCAGAGGTGGGGTGGGGCGGTGGGGAGTGGGGTGGGGTGTTGGGGGAGAAAATTTTCCCGAAAACCCTAATTTATCGGGTGGCGTACCGGTGGAGGTCGGAGTGTAGTGTGGCGAGGTGGGGTGGAATGGAAGTGGGGTGGGGGTGGGGTGGGGGGAATTTTCCAAAAATCCAAATTTCATTGGTGGCGTACTGGTGAGGTTATAACGTTGGCCTAGAAGAGATCTTCGAACAAACGATATAAAAAGTAAAAATAGCTGTATTGGTATGTTTTTTGAAGAAATTTCGACCAAACGACTAAAAAAGAGATAAACGATATAAAAAATAAATAAAGATAGCCTATAGACGGCTCATCGTTAGCGTGAAATATACTTTGGTTCGCATGCCAGCGATAAATGAGCGACAAATTGCTGCGATTACACTCAAATTCTGTCTTGGAATATATGCAAAGAATATAGGCTAATTATCATCATCATCATCATCATCAACATCATTGGGCTCAATGCCCGTAAGAGTCCGACGCCACTCTCTGTCTGAGTCTGTCTCGCGTCATGCTGCCCAGCTTCAACAGGTCCGGTCAGCAGGTCTGCTCCATACCACTAACATCTTGGAGCAGTTAGACCGCCTTGTCCGAATGAAGAGAATATTGGGAGAGAGGCATGAAGGACAACCTGGGTCAATGCCCGTATGTGTCCCACGCTCTCCCCCGACTCTCTCCACCGGTCTGTCTTGACCGACCTGTGCATGTCTGCTCCACATCATGACACCTTGAAGCATCTGGGTCGCTCTGTCACTTGTGCTGTGGTTTTTGCGGATTCCAATCGTCTTGGTCTTTTACTGCCAGCGTATCGCCACCCATCTGGCAAACCTACCTCACTTTGTCCGGGCTTAGGACCGGCACAAGGACGTTGTTGGTTCCCTGTGGCCAGAGGCGCCCGCAGGATTTTTTTTTGTACGCACAGAAATTTTCGAAGGAGGGGCGAACAGGGAAAAATTTTCGTTAGGTCGCCGAAAGAAAAAACTGATGACTTTTTTTTTTTGGTCATCAACCTAAAATTTTCCCAAAAAACATACCTTTTTCTATCCGCCGAAAAAACTGATGACCTTTTTTTTTTTTTTTAGTCATCAACCTAGAATTTTTCCAAAAAACATACCTTTTGGGTCATCGCGCTGTACGCACTTACCTGTGTGCGTACGTCTCCGGGCGCCGCTGCTGTACGCACTTGCGTAAGTGCGTACGCCTGCGGGCGCCGCTGCCTGTGGCGGAGGATGGATGCAGTTTAACGTCGTGCCCAGGCTAATTATCACTATAGTTTTAAATAGGCTTATGATCCTTCAGTTTAAAACGATTTTTCTGCCTTTGATTCCATTTTAATCAGAGCTAATTAGGCTAACGCGTGCGATTAATCATGCGTTAAAAATTTAATTCCTGCAACCTGGAATGGGCTCCCTGTAGAACTACATGTGATGCCTATAGGCCTAGAGCCTTTGAGAGTATATATACGTTCTACTCTGCTGTTACGACTCTGGCTTCTCTTTAGCCGTTGTTGGGTCGGGAGCGCTTCTGAGTAGTCATGCAGAGTAGATACTCTTGAAGAGGCGCTATATAAATGTCTGAAATGAGTGAATGAATGATTGAATGAATGAATGAATACATATATAGGAATATTAGGCTGTAGTGTGGCTGAGGGGCTTAAGCATATTTTGAAAGCCCCTCCATCATAGGCGTACGGGACATTTCGGCAGTGGGGGGCAAAAAAAAATTTTTGCCCGAAAAATCTGACGACCTTTTTTTCTCTTTTTAGTCATCCGCCCAAAATTCTTAGGATTTTCCCGTCCGAAAAATCTGACGACATTTTTTACCCCTGGGCGCCCGAAAAATCCTCCTCTACCTGTTTTTGGCCAAAAAAAATTCCGAAATTTTTGGCCCGTCCATGCCTCTTTTGCCCGAAAAACACATTTGCCCGAAATTTGGGGGGGGGCATTTGCCCCCTCTGGACCCCGGGCCGTCTCGTACGCCTATGCCCTCCATGTCCAACGCTATAGCTATACCGGCCTATAGGCTACGTCTGTGGAAGGTGAACGACACCCTGGAGTAGCCAGTAGCCTACCTAAATAGTTTGCGTAGTCTGCCAGGATGAGTTTTTTTTATTATTATATTCGTTTAATGGTACGGTAACAAAAACTGATAGACATGTACACCGCTATCAGAAAAGCAGTTGATCAAATACAATATAATACCTAGCTTACACCGTACTATAAGATCTATAACCTAAGCTGCATTGATATTATAATTACACTAAGCGTCCGTGAATAAGCTGGTTGCCGCCCAATTGCTTCTTCGGAGCTATTGAAATTTCGAAATTACGCTCACAATAATTGTAAAATGAGCTATAAAAGTTGAAGGACATTCTGCGCGAAACACGTTGATGATATATAGAATGCAGAGTCCACAGTCTGCAAAATAGCATCACGTTCCTGGTATGTGGAAAACTTAATTCTGGAATATTATTGTGAATATGCCTCCAATCCGAACTATTATATCAATTCAAAAGCTTCTAAAGGTTGTATTTTGTTAGAGTGTGGCGTATGCATGTTGGCATGTTTTACTGTCAACCGATGATTTACAATTTAAATCCCGTAATTTGTTATTTAGGTTCCACTTGCCAATCATCAGCTATAACCAGTTCGCTGACCGCACACTGGCCACACACCCTCAATTATTGCTGGAGTTGAGAAAACCAACAAAAGTAGCCTAATGCTTCGTGTCTGTTTTTTCTAATGAAGAATTATTGAGGATTTCTCTACTAGGTCGATTTATTTCAAAGTGTAGAATCCGTGTACAATGTAGTCTGTGCAAAAGATGTCGGAACCTAATTTGTTTGTAGTTTAATATGTAAGTAGAAGTTTATCTGAAATATCGATAAAATCCATTTAATTGCGATAGAAGTAAATAAAAGTTAGCACCTCGATAGAGTAAATACGCTTGTAGATAATGTGGATCATGCGCTGGTGATTGTTATAGTTGAAAGGCTTTTTAGGTCAGATGTGGTTTTTGTTTTTCTTATAGGCTGTCCTCATTTTGGAGATTTTGGACGTGAGTCATAATAAAGAATTTTTACCAAGGGAGGTGTGCAGACAATGATTGGACCACGAAGCAAAAATCATTTGGATGCGCAGGAACTAAGCGTGCTTGGGACTTTATGATTTTGAAACTTCCATTGCCGCACTTAACAAGTGCCTGGTTTTCTAGGTTACGTGTGATGCTTGACATGATATGCCTTGCAATTTTTGGCGTCGTGCTCGTGTGATACGCATTTGTAGAGTTAATAAAAACAGTTAAATTAAATCAGTTGAGAACTTTTGAATTACATAATAATAATATTCTTTTCTTTAATGAAGCGCCTGCAAGACGCACTGCGCTTTATTTTTACAAGTTGTGCAGTAATCTTAATTAAACTTAACTACTAACAGAACAGACAGCATTGCAAAATCCGCCCAGCGGGGGCTCGAACTCACTACCTCTCGCACTCTACGCAGGCATGTTATCCATTGCGCTGCCGCAGGAACTAAGCGTGCTTGAGAACTTTTGACTTTTCTCAGTTGAGAACTTTTGAATTACATAATTATAATAATAATAATAATAATCTTTTCTTTAATGAAGCGCCTGCAAAATACATTTACAAGTTATGCAGTAATCTTAATTAAACTTAACTACTAACAGAACAGACAGCTTTGCAATTACACGGCTCTAATAGCAGCTTACAAACATGTCCGCCCAGCGGGAGCTCGAACTCGCTACCTCTCGCACTCTACGCCAGCGTGTTATCCATTGCACTACTGGCCCCCCTCCCCGTTGATGACATGGTTTGATGAATCAATGTGCCTTTCAACTCGGCTAATTAATCTGATTTAATGGTACATGTGGGGTGGAGTTGGGTGGGGTATTCATTTCTTATCTGATTTATTACCTAGAATCAATCAACTGTATACAGATATATGCATGTACAAGAAATTTGTCTTTATATATATGAGTATGAGAACATCAGCGGCCATTCATGCATATATTACAGTACACATGCATAAGAAACTATGCGCAATATATATAATCATATATTGCATATATAGGCTATATAATTATATATATATCGTATATTCTTGTAACGGTGTGATCTATAGGCCTAGATGTTGTGAAATTGCTGTATACTGCATTGCCAACAAATGACTAGACATATGTAAAAAATGTTGATGCAATATTTTTGATCTTGATAAGTTTGATAAAATATTAAGATGAATAATATTCCATAGAGGAAATATTCTGCGACTGGGTTGCCACTGGCCAGTTGCTGAGTAATACATTATCTAACACAGGTCGAGTGACATAGGTAATGTCTCTATGCTTCACTATTCTTAAGCTTCTGTGCTGGTACGTGTGTCAAATTGTCAATGGATATGCCATGTCCATGCAGCAGTTTCTTTGTTCAGCTGTCATCGCTCTTTATTCTGAATAAAAAGCAAAACTCTGCAGAGGTGTTAATGGTCAACCATGGATGGGACTTTGTCAGTTTAGTTAACACAGACCCAAGAAACTTCTAGTGAATAAAATCTTGTAACAATTTCTTCTGCAATCTTTTCGTGCAATCTTGTGCATTTCATGACTTCACCACATGCTCCACTTTGCTCTATTTTCTCGGTTTTTACTTCGTTACAGCAAGGGACTGTTGTCAGCTACTGTACATCTACATATCATATGTATTTATATTAAGCAATTTATTCCTAGGGTTCTCTTTGTTGGCCATCAATGACATTGCTATGTTCACAGTATTTTTTGTTGTTTCTATTTAGTGTGCTTTGATGAGTAACCGGGTGCAGTGTGTCACCCGGATTTGTCTTTTTTTAAATAAAGAAGATTAGTATTATTTATCTTTAAACTGCAAGAATTTGAAAAGTTTTCATCAGCTAGATCTGTTGCATGTATGCATCTGTTTGTTGGCTTAGCAATCTGTAGTTGTCAAGAGAATCGCTTGATGACAAATGAACTGGATTTTTAAATACCGAAGTAATGTAGCTTGTTTCACAGCACAGATGAGATGCTTGTATTTGACTTCAACGCTGTGCTTTGAGTACTTTACGTTCCAGTGCATAACTATTGGGGTTCAAACTCAGTTATGGATGTTCTTGTGTTGTGTAGAGCGGATGCTGTAGCTGACCGAACTGTGAGTCTGGTTTGACTGAAGTCATCCAGAGGACCTGTCTAGAACGAGAATGCTTTCGAATGGTGATGAACTGGCTTCTGGGTCAAGACAGCCACAGCAGCAGCAACAGCAACAGACAATCCCTGGAGTGATTCGATCAAAGGATGATGAGATGGTTGCTTATCTCTTCCAAAGGCCACAGGCAGAGGCTGAACAGTATACAGGGAAAAGGTGGCCAGTGGGCGATGACATGCTCATGGAACAGGCAAGTTATTATTATCTGAAATGAAATGGTTACTGGGGATATTAGATGGTAATCGGAAATCCCATTATCTGTTTTTTTTTAAATTGACTATTTCCTCATTGATAATGGAATTAATTTTTAAAATTATTTTCATAGTTGAAACTGATAAGAAAATGATTCATGCACTTTTATAAGAAACTATTTAAGTTTAAAGATTGAAATAAGAACAAATTAATTACAACCATGACTCCTGGTTTCCCTGGCCCTTTATATATAAGAGGTCATTAACCCACAGTATGGTGCTGTGATGCAAAACTTTGAGATCAACAGCGTCTGAAAGCATTTCATCAAATTTTGGCATTTTGTGATGGTGAAAATGAAAACCACTATAAAATTCGCTGTCAGCAAAC
Organism: Lumbricus terrestris; assembly: GCA_949752735.1. Lineage (NCBI taxonomy): Eukaryota > Metazoa > Annelida > Clitellata > Crassiclitellata > Lumbricidae > Lumbricus > Lumbricus terrestris. The sequence goes on along the minus strand of OX457044.1, from coordinate 33,081,168 downwards.
GTGACTTGATATTTACAGAACCTCTTAAAACTTTTTTATGTCCAAAAATGCTGTCGAATTCAATGAACTCTAACGGCCCCCATATTTTTTTATCGCCACTAAGCTTAGAACAGTGGATGTTTCATAAGACGAAGTGAAAAGCAGTAATTAATTTAAATTCTGATTTCTACAACCAGTGAATAAAATATTGACAAAAACCAATATTAACAAACCTACCGGTAAGAGGTTCATAATACTAAGGTCTATTAATACAGTCACTGGTTTTTATGAGCCAAGTAATTTTTTTAAAGCAATTCTTCCATTTTTGACAGGCAGATTTTGGAAGCTGAATGTGAAAGTGTCTGATGAAACTGATTAAGCTGCAAAAGGATGTTCTGTCAATTTGTGTATGGCTGTTATTGGTAGAGGCTTACACCAAACAGTGTTTTTGCGTATGCTGGCTTATTGGATAAGTACATCATTATTATTTCTCCTGTTCTTGAATTTCAGGCTCGAACTGTAAGCGACATAGAAAGAGAATTTCACAGTATGACCTTTTCAGAAAAGAATGAAGTAAGTTTATCAAGTACTGTTGTAATTTTACAAGTTTATAACCAGTTTCTTTTTTAATTGTCTGTTTTATTTAAATTGGTGAACATTATTGTTATTATCAGTTTGCAAGTGTTCTACTTCTGCGAGAGACGTGTTCTTAATGCTTTTATTGCATTTTGTTGTGTACATCAGAATAGAAAGATGCACTGGTATGTATGAATCTTTATGAAGTATGTTTTAGCAGCATCTCCAGAGCACTACAAATATGGCTTTCTGAGGTATCTGAACAAATAATTCTTAACATATCTAAAAAATGAGCTTGAACTGAGTTTGAAAGGATAGATTGGATGCCAACAGCTAGATTATTCCAAGGAGATGGGCATTGGGCAAGTACAAGTTGATTGCTGATAGCAAGGAACACTAATGCATGCTAGGCAATGTGAGACTCAGTGTAACAGGAATTGGGACAGGAGCTCGTTTCATCAGCTTGTCAGCTACAATTTGTAAGTTTTGTGTTCTGGCCAGGCGTAGTATGAGCTGGTTTGTTGACTTTCCTCTGTACCTTTGTTATGATATTCGCCTTTGATGTTAGACAGGTGAGCACATCCACCGACTGATGTAAAACTGGACTTCCATCAGCATTTTGCTGGACTCTAGATCAGTATTGTATCTTTAGACCAAATAGATCTTGACAGTATCAGGTTGTATCCTGACTTGATGACTTGTATGTAAAATGGAAAATTGATGGCATTCAAATAACAATTGCATAAGCATTAATGTATTTTGTATTTTAGTACAGATTAAAATTTAGTGAATTTTCACATTTTCTAAGAGACAGTTCTAAGAGAACTTTAGTTGAGTTTATGATCGACACATGTCTTTGATTATTAACTGTAGGTTCCGAATCCCAAGAAACTGTGGCAGGACGATAAAGGAACTGGTGTTGCTGACTGTGGGGAGCACATGTTTTCTCCTGGAGTTAATCCTTGGACACCACAGCAAGAGAGTTGGCCTTCAGGTCGTATGGGACCTACCTACCCAAGAGGTCTCAGTGCTTGTAAACCTAGTTACTTAGTCAATTTTATGTTCTTTTAATGGCGCTATGTCTTCAAATTCCCTTTGAATAACCTTTTGTTAGGAGTTCATTTGTTTTACGAGGTACAAGATAGCAGTGAGTGTGTTGAATTGTAAACAAAGAGGTTAGGCCTCAAATGCTCTCTAGGACATTTTTTCTGTAATTCTACTTCACCACAGTGCGGATTTGCAGTTGGTTTAATAAAGGACTTACTTACTTACTTGCCTTCAAGCCTTGCCCAGTGATTCCCAACATTTCTTGCTTTAACAGCCTTATTGTTTTTGGGTGTTATTCATCTTCACTTTCTTCAGCTGGCATAATTCATTCATTACATGCATTTATATAGCGCCTCTTCAAGGGGACTACTCAGAGGCGCTCCCAACCTCAGCACTGCCAAATAATTATATAATTACGTGATATGCTATATGAAAGTTTAGATTTCATTTATATTATCACTGTTTATTATAAATATACTTTTGTTTTTATTACATGTTTACAACTGTTGATCAATTGTGAACTCTGTTGTGTTTTCAATTTTATGTCTTACAACACACGTCATACATGAAGTTGTTAATGTTTCATACCCATGATGGCATAAGTGTCTGCTCTTCATTTATATTTGTATTGTATTTCCCAGTTAAATTCATTCCCAAAAGTGCTGCATTCAATTGCAGCATTGCACATCACCAGTTGCACCACCACCATGATCATCACCAACATGGTTATCATGTAATTTGGCTAAATGGTTCTTGCGTTATTTATGCATAATAATCAAACTGGTGTTCGTTGTGAGTGACCTAAGACACAAGCAGTTTCTATGCTGTTAATTAAGCAGACTGGTTTGTTATTCATGCTACTAATATGACTTATCAATTGATGACCGATCATTAGAAATTGTTGGTTGTCATTTTTTCCTTCTGCAGGGCAAAATTTGTCTTATTACTTTTACCTGGTGATCACCCCACATTTTTAATTGTATAATATAAGATAAATGACTGAATTTGCAATCTTGCTACAATTGTAGCAAAGGTTGATTTAAGTTAGCAAAATAAAGTGATGTTTTTCTGAAATCTTTTGTTGTCTTTATGGTTCATATTCTGTAGGAGAATTTGGCCTTGGAGCTCATCACCGCATGCGCACCGGCTTTCCAGGAAACAATGAACAGTTGTTATCACTATCACCAAGGTCGTCTGAGACTGGTGTGCTTGGTGTAAATATGGCGGAGTATGTTCTTGGCGGTGCACCAGTCGTTCGAGACCGTGATCCACGACTTCTGACAATGAAAGGCAGATATGTGAGTGTTCAAGACAAAGCTTTCAGAATGCCAGTTCTTTGTCTGCTATGCTGTTAGTTGTAACTTGATCATATTTGTGTGAACGAATGTCTTTTAAGAGATTTGAAAGTGGAACTGATGCCACGTCTGTATTTTGTTGCTTTTGATTTTACCAGCTTGGAAGTGAAGCTGATAAGATGCGAGGAGAAAACGCGCCTGCTGACTGTGCGCAGTTTGAAGGAGAGGTCAAACCAATTCCCGGCAAGGACGATATTCAGAATGGTGTCATTCAGTCTGGTGTAACATTAAGGTAATTGGAAAAGAAGATTTTATCTATATTTAGTTCGACATCTACAGTTGTTTTGTTTGGTTTTAAGATTGTGTCAAAACATCTTCGGAACAATCCGAATGTGTAATGTTCTGTCATGGCTCCCTCTTTATTGGACAGAAAAGGGTCTGCAGAGTAAAGTTTGATGTTTACATTTAAGACATTCATGCCATTGAGTCTCTGTAATGTACTGACACTGATGCCAGATACGATCATCTAACTGCTAATTAGAGCACTTATTTATGACTCTCTACATATATGAACAATTGAACATGATGTTAGAGTTGTGTAGCACTTGCTTAATTTATTTCAATGCAGGTTACATATCCATATGCGAGTCTTTTCTAGATATTGTGTCTTGAAAATGTTACACGTTCTGTACATGTTTCTGAGCTTGTACAGAAGAGTTGCCTTGCGATTCTGACACATGTCATGCTACAACTGTTTTTAACCATACGTCTGGAATTGTAATCTCTCCTGTTTTTATCTCTAGTCGTCCTTTTGGTGGGATGCCAATGGCAGCAGTGGCCGCAGCAGCGTCTGGCCAGCAGGGAATGCCACCCGTTCCATTCGGAGGATTTCCAAAGCTAAACCCTGGGTCACTGTCAGCGGAGAACATGCTGCAGATGGTTCCCCAGCCGCAGACACAGCATCAACAGCATCAACAACAGCAGCAGCAGGTTTTCTCTCAGCCGCCAGTGATCGGTAATAGTGGACTTACGTTTGATGCTCCACCTTTTGAACCGATCCAGATCGATCCTTTCCACATTGACTACGCCAATCAGATGATGCAGCACTCGACCGAATCGCCAAACTTTGGATTTGACTACAGCCAACAGGTTATTTAATAATAATCTTACCTGGTGCCGAACAGAAAATATAACCTAGAATTGTCTTTCTAAAGTTTTTCTTTGCATATTTTCCCGTGTGTGTGTGTAATGAGATTCACTTACGCGTGTACTTCTGGAATTCTAATTATTTTATACCCTTGAAGGTATGTGTTAACTGTGATCTGATCTGATCCCAATGAATGTGATATCTGAAGTGGAAATTATCGGCGAATTTAAAGTATATTGCATGGGGTGCTGTGGTGTAGTGGGTATGTTCATTGCCTTGCAGCTCTGCTTCTACATTTTTATTGATATGGATTCATATTAATAAGAAATGTGCATGGCGATACAGTCCTTAGTGTGCAGTGTAGTTTCAGATTTAAAGTGACTGTTCTAATCTGCAACAAGAGTTGAGCTGAGTTGTCTTAGAGGATTGCTGCTTGCAGATTTCATGGCATCCTGTTTCCTCCAATTGAAAGATTTAACTTCATTCCCAGTGGAAAATGTTTCTTGCAAAATGTTTTGTGTACTACGTCCTACAGCTATGCTATATACTATAATTTTTTTCTTTGCAGTTGATTCAGCAACAACATCAGCAACAGCAGCAACGCCAGCAACAGCCAGTTGCAATGTTAGCCCAGCAGCAGTATGCAATGGCAGCACAGCAGCAACAACAGCTAGGTAGGTGTTGTTTGGTATGTTATGGGAAATAGTGCAACAACTGGAAAGATATCTTGTTTTTAACGTGTTGTCATATGTTACCTGCCAGTCACGTAATGTTGCATGTATTGCTATAAAGCGATTTCTAGTGAATGCTTTCTGCAATGCTATATGGTACTATGTAGCATTCATTTAGAGTTCAGTTACATTACTTTACCGTAGGCTATACAGAACTGTTGGTTTACCAGTTTTCTGGCAGTGTCAACTGTTCTGTAACTTCTTGTAGCGGTTAGCTTGTCATTGTTTTAATGTATGCAGGAAGAATGTTTATGTAATGTTGTTTTAATGTAGGCAGGAACAATGTAAGTATTGAATTTTTGTGAAGCAGAATATGTATTTTCTTTTAAATGTTTGTTCATTTTTGTTGTTCAGTTGGCTGCTACATGCACACTCATCCACACACGCGCACACGCATGCACTCATGCGCGCACACACACACACACACGTGCGCACACTTAATGGGACAGTGAATAATTGGTCAACTTTGATAGTCAGCGATGTACTTAATGTTCTGTTCGGTATTTGTGATACTTTTTCCAGGTGTACCAACGTTTGCATCAGCTCCGTACATCATCAACCCACCAGACGCCTATGGCATGCAGATCCCTGGTGAGTTAAAGTTCACTTTGAAAATATTTTTGCTGATTTAATAGAGTTGGAATTCTACGTGGAGTCTGACATTGTCATTGGCCTGTTGCTACATGTAGTTTCAGAGATGCTATGAACAATGTCATCATGACTTGCTTGTTGCAGGACCACCTGTTGTGCCACAGTACTACAGCACTCAGCCTCCATGGGGTATCTATTTGGCTGCTCCAGTTCAACAGCAGCAGCAACAACAACAGCAGCAGGCTGGAGCGCCTGGTCCTCCGCCACCAGTGCCAACAATGGAGAATCCACTGCAGCAGCTGTTGAGGGGACAGAATGCCCGTCCACTGACACCACAGTCGCACCCACTTTCTGTTGGGCAAGCAGAAACGATGGCCATGCAGTCGGCTGGTCTCCAGTTACACTCTCAAGGTCAGGTCTTTTCAATGCTTTATTGGTATGAATGTATATATACTGTATAATTTATATTATAACTGCTTTGGTGCCATGACAAAATGTCCCGCAACAAAATGACATGGACAAAATGTCATATGTAAAATAAGTAAATATTGTTTATTTAATAATTGATGATCTGGGAATCGAGTGAAAAGTGATTATAAGAATACACTTTCGAAGGTAAAAACCAGAAAAAGCTGAATCTGACTGTTTAATACAACTACAATGCTGAACAAAGCTGGTTTCACGTGTTTATGCTGTTTGTGCATTAGCGTAACGTTCGTATAATATTTAATTTATATTAGTAACTCTTGCAATATCTCCCAAATAGGCAGCAGCATCTCTGTTACTGTAGTCTGTAAAAATAGTGTGTGTGGTGCTTCACTGATTCTCACATAAGCCTTTTTCCTCTTTCCTGGTTGAACCTTTGTTGTACCTTCGAAAATGTTTCGTTGAAATTACATTTCAGTTGATTTTGATCTTGAGATTATTATCAATTGTTAAGATCAACACTTATTTACTCATTTATACTTAAATTACATGTTGTCTGTGCATGAATGTGCTGTTCTGATCATTGACTAATGATTCTTTATTCTGGCTGTTGCAGGTGGAGGACCCCCTCCCAGTGGATTTCAGATCCTCACCCCTGCCTTTTATGACCAGAGTGGCCAGTTCATTGTTGGCAGTGGACGTGGACTTGGAACACCAATGAGGCTTGTCTCTCCAGCACCAATACTTGTCAATACTGCCACTGGACAGCAAGGCAAGTCCCCCTTTGTGTACTCAAACTACGTCTTAAATTTCCTTCCAGTTTTATTTTCCAGCTCTTCTGCACCTTGGCTAATGCGTGCTGTTAGATAGGAATTTATTTTTATGTGTTTAGTAATGTTCACCTTAGTGCTTTGTTACTTCTTCACCTAAGTCAGTTCAGAATTGTGCTAAGGTTAGGTATGTCAACACCACCTAATTGCCATTTGCTTATGTGCATATAAACTGGCTAGTCTCTGTTTTAAAATCGGGTATTTCAATGTTAGACAACTCTGGGTATGTGCTGTGTATCGCTTAGATGCAAGGGAGATTCATGAGAAAATTCAGTCATAAGTTCCAACAGAATTGTGGTATCAATCAAAAGTAGTTTTCATGAATCGAGAAAAACATAATTGGTGATGAAGGAAATATACAGTATATGTGCGGGGTTCATCTCTGTTTTTAAATACCTGTACAATGTGTACATTTTCCGAATTGTGCACACTGCATGTGAATTTCTGTTATGTACATAACAAATCAGTACTGAGTTATGTACAAAGGTTCAAGACTGTCTAAAGACTATATGCACGTAGCAGCATCAATTGTGTAATGTGTATGAATAGTGTGGCAGACCACAACATTGTTGGCCTGTAACAGATTGTCTGCCTGACAGAGCATGATATTAATTATATGAAGTGTATTTGTGATTTTTATGTCTGTTATGGAGTTACAAGTACAACATTCTGCTGTTGTGCAGGTTATGCTCCAGCCAGTGGCCTATTCACTCCAGTCAGCAGCGGTTTGTTTAATCCTGTTAACAGTACACCATTAAGCCTCACACCTCAGCAGTCTGGATATGGAGGAGCTTTCGTTGGATCATCTACACCATCAGCATCTCTCGGATCAGGTCTTCATCTCGTCTGCTATTGCTGTCTTCTTTAGATCGATGCATTAGATTAAGAATCTAGTTATATTCTACTTCGTAATTTAATTCAGTTCAGCTCTGTGAACCAAGTATCTTGAGCTTAATATCTAATTCTGCTTTTACTTCATAAATAGATTTAAAGTTATCGTTTTTATTTTTGTTCTTAAGTGATTTTAGTCGTTATTTCAGTTAGACTAAAATGATTATTAATTTCAGTTCTTTGAATAGTATTCTATCATAACTATAAGAGTCCGTTTTCAATTTCAAGAACACTCTCATTTCCAAGGATTTTTGTCCTGCATGCATTGTTCAATTTGCTTTGGTATATTCTCACTTGTGTACACCTAATTTCAGTTCGGAAAATAATTCCTAATTACATTTTTGATTTCATGCTTGAAGCTAGGTTACCATTTCTATTTCTGTTCAGAAACTATTTGTTGCTAGTGTACAACACATTCAAAAGCTCTTTTAGGGAATAAGAGTTTGTAGAACTTTAACTACTTGAAGCGTGTACTAAACAGGACCGTAATCCATTGACCTTACAGTTGGCACTGTGCTTTGGCTATAAACCTTTCAGGGGGCTATGCAAGTCTGCAAAGGATACACTGCACAAAAACCAGGAATATTGCATTAGCCTTTGACAGATATATCCAGGATATTAAATCAAAACTAACAACATTGCAAAAAGTGAATGAGAATTAAAACTGGGACTGTTTTTGATCCATGATTAAACATGATGCCAATAGATAGTGTGTATTCATAAGCATGCATTTAGCTTTAATGCATCATTGACAGTCTATGAATGCAAGAGTAATTAGGGCGTACAGTGAACTTAAAAATGACCCTTGTGATAAAAGTGACCAGTAAAAGCAATAGTGTTCATCATTAAAGTGTTGACTATTTTGCACAGTGTAGCAAGAGCACTGATTTGATTGGCGGACGTTTTTGTTGCATTTGTAGCTGGATCGATGTCACAAATCGGACGGGACCTCTTTGGTGGCGTTGACTACAAACCGCATCCATTTGGACAGTATTATGGAACAGTGGCAGCAGCAGCCATGTCTCCGAACAACCCAATGGGGTTTGTGGCCACCCAGAACCAGTCACTCACTCCACCTCCAATTATGTCTGCAACATCATCTAATATTCCATTAGCAGGTATGAATATGTCAAGTTTTTGCAAGCTCACTTGTGGTCCTACTATGTGTATACAAAGAAAAACTTTATTTTGTACTTCTCTATGCAACTACTTTCAGTTGATATGATTATGATTGTCCTTCTTGCCAGTGTTATTAAAGGGTTACTGCACATTTAATTTTAATTAAATATGCAGTAACCCAGTAGAGCTTCTGCCGGTATAAGTGAACCCAACACACCTGGAGAAGGAAAAAAGGATGGACAGTGGAAGACACGACGCTAGAGATGGTGTCTCAATAAAAACACTGAGAGGAAGGAAACCACCTCTCTATTTTTCCCAAGACAATGCCAATGCCAATTTTAATTATAGACTGGTATTAATATTTTATTTTGATATGTTTAGCATTTTTCTGTGTAAGGTGTATACATGTTAGAAATTTGATTTTGATTCGACAATTTGTATTTTCACCCTTTGAGCATCAGACACTACTGCGGCATTGTCAACATTTTTGCGTTTCTATTTTCCTCTCTTTTATTTGCCTTCACGTGTATCAATGTAGAATGGCTTTTTACTAGATATAGTCTGTGGGTAGGCACGTTGAAGTATCATGTTGACTGTGATGAATTTCTAATTGTGTTAGGTCTTGGACTTCCTACTGGAGGGCGCATGTATTCGTCAGCTCCTGGTGCGGAAAACAAGTTTCGTAGTAACACAGTTGCAGTCACAAATGGTTTGCTGGTTCAGTCACTACTCAATCCTCGACCCCCGGCGTTTATGAAAGGGTAAGCACAGATTTTGACAGCATGAGCTCTGTAATTAGGTGGAGTCTTATGATTATGCGGTTTCTTGTTAATCTATCTCCAAGAACAGCAGGAAGTGGTTACTAACCATCCAGAACTGTATTTTACTAAAAATGGAAATTAGTTGTTCAAGAGGAATTAGTTGTGGAACTGATAAATGATGGAAATGGTTGGCTGTCATTAACGTTGAAATGGAAAGCCTGAGAGCTGTCAGAAAGTAGTTACCGAGTAGAGTTGCATAAGCAGTGAACACCTTAGTGTGGTCTTGAACCTAAGCACTTTTGACTAACATATGTGCATAACCAGAGGTTTACATGTACTTTGTAAATTGGCTGAATGTACTAGAATTTAATAACAGAGTTGCAACCTTGGGGAAGTAGATGTTTGAACCAAGTATCATAGAAATCAAGAATACCACCAGGTTATCAAACAGCAATTTTGGCAACAGTGAATCTCATTAAAGAATAAAGATAGATTGAAGGTAGCAGCAATTGGTAGCTTAAATAGGCCTATGGCAAGGATTTGGAGAAATGTGTTATGGCGAAGAAACGGAGCAGGTAAGAATGCATTTATACACAGCCTGTTTACTATGAGAACAGGCATCTGTGGAGTGGCAGATTATTATCGAGTTTGTTGTTCCGACCATCCTTGAGTGATGAAAATGCTGTTGCAGTGCGACTGAATATCACTGAGTGTCAAGACGTATTTTTGAGTTTCACTATAACAATCCAGTGATTTTATTTTATGATATCATTGTTTCTTTTTTTGCACACATATTTAGTCAGAATTTATTGTCTGGCTGTTTCAGGATGCCACCTTCAAAGGAAGCTGCCGGTCGAAGCCAGCTCTTGGAAGATTTTCGTAACAACCAAGTTCCGAATCTCCAACTGAAGGATTTGGTTGGACATATCGTTGAATTTTCGCAGGACCAGCATGGATCCAGGTATGTCAGCAGTTGGAACTCTGCAGAACCTCTCTCTGTAGTTTAATTGTGAAATATATTTAGTAGCACGACTTGTTGGTTCGAAATCTGCTTTTACTCTATGCTACACTGGTTCTGTTCGTCCGTGGGTAAAGTACGTTCTTAGGTTAAACTGCTAAACGTGATTAGTTTTAAGAGTGAGTGAATTTTTTCACGTCAGGCGAGTCACTTTCTATTGTATGATGATTATCAGTTATGTAAGTTTTTCTGACTGGTATTGTTTTATTTGCTGAATGATTAAAAAAATCTGTGTATCTTTATGCATTTGAATCTGTGTATCTTTATGCATTTGAATCTGTGTATCTTTATGCATTTGAATCTGTGTATCCTTATGCATTTTATTTATAATTCAGAGGTTTGCAACTGCACAGGACCTTGATCCATGAAACCTGGTTTACTGTTACCATTAAGCCCCTTGGAAGTCACTATTGGTCCTGCTCAGTTATACTGTCTGTGACTAAGACATAATTGTATAATCAACCAACAGAGGTCGTCAGGTGCACTGCAAATATGAGCTATTGGGATCTTAATTATAAAAATTGATTTGAAATATTTGCCATGGTTCTAATGACTAGAAGCTTGAAAACCAGCAACAACACACGAATACACACTTATACACACACACCTGCGTAGGCACACGCGCAAACAATCGCACACACAGTCAAAAAACGGTTTTTGTTTTCATTCCAGATTTATTCAGCAGAAGTTGGAACGAGCGACGCCGACTGAGAAGTCGATGGTTTTCAACGAGATCTTGACGTCGGCGTACAGTCTGATGACGGACGTCTTTGGAAACTACGTCATCCAGAAGTTCTTTGAGTTTGGAACGCAGGAGCAGAAGCAGATGCTGGCGCAGAGGATCCGTGGTCACGTCTTGCCTTTGGCGCTTCAGATGTATGGATGCCGCATCATACAGAAAGCGCTGGAGTCAATTCCTTCAGAGATGCAGGTGAATATAATTATCAACTGCGGTGTAAAGTGTAAATTGGTAGGGAGACAATTGCTAGCTTATTTGCCTTTTACCCTTGTAGCATAAATATCCTTTGACTCACCACTGACAACTGCTGGTTAAAGCACCATTTAATATATACAAGGAGTGTTTTTATCCAACAGTTGGGGACATGACTATCATACTGATGTTTTTTCTGTTGCATCTCTATAATATGATCTCTAATTAAAAAATACTTTTTGTATTTTGTCATCTTGTCGAACTGGAATGTTGTTCTATTGTCCACAACTTTAAAACAGTTTCAGGAAATATGAGGATGAGGAATCTGCTGCGCAAGATGTCGTTTTTAATGATGCACCAGAGATGATATTTGTGCAGATTAATTTTCTGCAAGTTACTTTCATTTGTATGAAATCATTGTGAAAAATGGTACAGTAGTTTCTGAATTTATACCAACCTGTTGAAAGAAATCTGTTTTTTAAGTGCATAGAAACTGGTGAAAAAATCTTTGAGTTTCCATAATATTCCTAGCAATAGCAGCTTGCTTTTTACTGCTTTTGCTCTAGCCGTTAAAGGTTCTCCCTCTGTTTTAGGTGGAAATTGTCAAGGAATTAGATGGCCATGTTCAGAAGTGTGTGAAAGATCAGAATGGCAATCATGTTGTTCAGAAGTGCATCGAATGCGTGGATTCTAATCACGTGCAGTTCATAATCGATGCTTTCAAAGGACAGGTTTGTGTACTTTCAAATCTCAATCTGAGTCACCTCTAGTAACAAATCATACCATTTTTCTATCTTTGTCTTTTGCATTAAGGATGTGCATAGAATCGGACATTATTATTATTATTATTATTGTGTATGTCTTTAACTTGTGCAAAGTCACGCAGATATGTGAATCAGGGAAGGGTGTAGTCAGTCAGTCATCGGGTGAAGAGCAGCTGGAAATCCAGAATTGTTTGACGGCCATTGAGAGATTATGAGTTTGGACCATTGCTTGCCTCTGCCTCAGACTGTCTCAGTCTCTCTACTACTCGCTATACAACTACTCTGGTTTCTTGTTGTCTTTCTTCATTGGTAATATTACTGAAAGAGACTTGCACTGACTGCAAATGTTTCAAGATTTCATATGAAGAGCCTTTGTAAAAATACCTTCATTGGACCAATGCTACAAGTTACATCATATTTCATGGAAAAAATTCACATGCATAGGGGAAGGGCCAATTTTTTCGTACATACTAAGTGAATGAATGATCCTAGTTTGGCTGTTTGGTGCTATTAGTGACTGGTCTGAAGCCTTGAAATTTACTGCCCAGCGTTGTGTGTTCTGCCAGAATGCTTAATATTAGTTCTGTTCGAGCGTTGTTCCTTTTGATGGTCTGAATTCTGATGTCTCTGACATATGCTGGACTTTGACTTTGTGATTTTACTTGACGTGTCAATTGATTGGTGATACATGCATTGGTGATATATGCATTGGTGAAGTCATTCGAGTAGATTAGGTGTGCTTGGTTCTTTAACAGAAACAAAGCAATTGTTTCGAATCTGTGGCTCTGATTTTTTCTGAGTTATCAGTCTTTGTTTGATTTGCTTGTTGGCTGCTTTTATTTTTGGTCAAATAGTTAAAAAGTTTCATTTTTGGTAAATATTATCTCTGTTAATTTTCATTTAAAAAAATTGATTTTGTGTGTGATTATTTCGATGACTTTAAGTCGACTGTTTTTTGTCTGGCAGGTTCTGAATTTGTCAACACATCCATACGGATGTCGAATTATTCAGCGCATCTTGGAGCACTGCACACCGGAACAGACAACTCCAATCCTTGAGGAACTGCACCAGCAGACAGAACGTCTTCTCATGGATCAATACGGCAACTATGTCATACAGCACGTGCTGGAGCATGGACGGGCCGAGGATCGAAGCCGCATTCTAGGACAGGTCAAAAACAAGGTCCTCATGTTGAGTCAACACAAGTTTGCAAGGTGACGAATGCATTTCTTCATGTTTCAGACAAATTTGTATTTTTGTTTCATTGTGGGAATACCTGTAAATCATCAGATGAAAGATTATTAGTTTAGGTAGTGTTGTTCTAGAATTGCCGACGATTTTGTAAAGATATTTCAAAATTTGTTACATTTTGCTTAAGGGCACTGGTTTTTTGTCTGTTTGCCTTGTGCTTTATAAAACAGTTATACATTTTTTTCTAGGCATTTATGAAATATTGTGTCAAATACATTTTGTGAGGACAATTGTTTTGATTGTATTTTCAATGACTGTGAAAAAAACAATTCACTGAACTCTGTTTCTGTCTCCGAACAGCAATGTCATGGAGAAATGTGTGTCACACGCCTCTCGTACGGAACGTGCGGCCTTGATTGAAGAGGTCTGCAATATGGGTGATGGGTAAGTTGTCCATGTGTTTTGGCCTACACATTTCTTCTGTGGCTTCAGTGCGTGCAGTAAATCATTGTCAACGCATGCCATATTCAACGCATAGTCAAATATGGTTGTGTTTTAGGTCTCTTCTTAAACCAAAATATATGCCACTTCTAGATTCAGATGATAGCTGCCTTTATGGCTTTCAATGTGGTCTGCCTTGGATGACTATGCTTTATTTATATAATGCTTAGAATTGCGTATTATGTAGTATTGTGATGTTTAGAATAGGAACGCTCGTTTTTCTTAGTTAAGATTTGATGTGTTATAATGGAATATTAATATCTGTACACGTCACAAGATACCTATGCTTATCGTAGTTAACTTGTCAACCATCTAGCATCAGAAAATGTACATAGGTGGCGCTAACCAGCGGGACTCTGCGGTCCCTTCTACATTCCCTTTAGTGACCAAGAGATTTCTTGTTTAGTTTGACATAATGTTATTTTGCATACTTCTTCGCTCAAAAAATTGATTGATTGACTCGATAAATGCTCATTTGGTCAATTGATGCAAATGCTTAGTTTGATGTTGGGCAGTCATCTATTGCACTGAGTCACATGAATGAATGAGAGCTGTGGGTTACAAGCTATACAGCAGTTGCCAAAGAATCTTTCTAGTCTGATGGGTTGTGCATATGATGGTGACATGAGATGTACCATTTTTTTACTGTGCACGTACAGTGCGTGGACATAATTCATTGGTTAGGTTTCATTGAGCATCCGTAGAAATTGGTCATTATGGCGTTGGGCTTCATATAGGCAAGTTAAAATGAACATGCAATGTAAGCAACTGATTAGTAATGCTAAGTGGTAATATTACTATTTAGCAGCTCAATAACTTCAGTATGCTTGATAGTGTAGTGATTACCGTCCTGTATCATCGATAAGGGGTCAGGGGAGATACAAATCCGTACCAAGGCAGAAATTCAGTTGTAGATGAGAAAATTTCTGTTCCATCTGCTTCTGTAGTAAACTCGACTATGAGTGAGTTACCTCTGTCCACACCTTGTCAGTGTGAAGATGAGATGGCGAGGGAGAGGACTGGCCACCCGCCACCCTCATATGCTGAGGCTGAGAAAATGAAGTCGCTAACACTTCATGCCCATGGCTGCTGTCTCAGGGCTAGCTTAAGGGTCTACGCTTCTACTTCTTGGTACTTGTCAATTACAAGAGAGACATGTGAAGAAGTTCTGCACTGCCTAATAGCGCACCTCTAAGTAGTTTCTTGAAGGGGCGCTATATAAATGCTCTGAATGAATGAGTAATATATGTTGCGTCATCCAATTTGATACAGCGCATGGTATTGGGTAACCTGACGGAGAGGCCCGAGTAGGGTTGAGATATATAAACAACCAGGTTTAAAGAGTAATGAATCTTTTGTGCTGTTTTTCAGTCAGAACTGCGCTCTGCACACTATGATGAAGGACCAGTACGCAAACTACGTGGTCCAGCGGATGATCGACGTGGCCGACCCACCTCAGCGCAAGCAGCTCATCATCAAGCTCCGTCCTCACGTTGCCGTGCTGCGCAAGTACACGTACGGAAAGCACATCCTTGCAAAGCTGGAGAAGTACTACATGAAGAACAACTCCGACTTGCCTCCGATCGGCGTTTCCACCAACGGAGTGCTCTGAAATCGTGCCAGCGCTGGAGTTGAGTTTTGGGGGTCGAGGCAGTTCCCGGCAATCTGTCCGACGACGACTGGAAGAACGGAGATGGCTTTGCGTGCCATTGCTACGTATTTTTGCGGATTAGTTGTTTTATTTTAAATGAATTATATATATGTATGATTTTTTGTTCTGTAGCTAGCTTTAGTTTACGTTTTAAGGCCTTGATTGCATTCTAGAATGGACTTGTGCTGATCATGTTCTGAAGAAGCAAATCCAAACTGTTATCGTTGTGCAGATTTTCTTACGACAACATGCAATAGTGGCACAGAGAGGCAGTTATTCTGCAATTGTGGAAGCGGTCTAAGGACTAGGACAGTTTGCAGTCGGCGCTGATGATATGGTAGCCAGCTGCAGGGTTTTTGACTGGTGTCTGCTATTAGGGTGAGAATGCAAATCAGATTTAAGAGCTTGTTAATTGAAATGTTTGAAACATCAGATATGATGATGACTATGAGGTGAAGGTCAGCACAGATAGGCAAGTAGGAATTGACTGGTGGTGAGTTGAGTTTGTTCGGCTGGATAGTTTAGTTGATAAACGTCGATGGCTTTTTATCATCTGGTATGTGTGGACAAAGAAACCAGTCATGAAATGAAGGAAAATGCAACTTAAGTTGATTTACGTGCTCTAAGATGGAACGTTATCGGTTTTTTTTAGCATGAGAATTTGTCGCCGAAGTTAGTACTGAAGAGCTGTGAGCATTTCGAAAAGAGGGTCTGATGATGCTCCTTCGTTTCTTGTTGCACATTATTTTAGAACGCCTTTGTTTCGATGTAATAATGTAAGGAATAATTGTTTAGTGTCTGTGCTGGTGGTAAAACGAATTCCTTGGTCTCCCTCGCTTTCGGTAAGAAATTTTCGTGTGCGATTTAAAAATTCTTTAATTGCATTGCTTGGTTTGTATATTTGCAAATTTGTAATTTATGTTAAGAGCATGATATTGTATTTGAATTTTCTCTGATTTATTCAAATTTCGTCGACTGTTTATGATGAGCTTTAGAGTAAATATATCTATATATACATGTATACTAATTAATGAAACATAATATAACCTTGTATCTTCTAGTTTTTACTATCTACTGTATGCGTCATGTAACTGTTACTTGTGTATTATGCTTATGTGCTTATGTACAATAAATCATGCATATTAATCGCTCGAGGCTTGCATGTTACTCGTGTATTATATATATAGAGAGGAGGTACTTGTATATTCACCCATATATCGTTAAAAATTTATGCAGCATTATACATTTGTTATGTTTGACGATAAATGTAAGTAAAGGTCTGCTTGTATTTAGTAGCACCATGTATATATGTATACATGTCAACTTTAACTTTTATATAGATACCGCATACAATTCTGATATATAGACAATAGCAGCATGGTATATCAGTAGCTAATTTGTTTATCATATATGTATATCCGTATAGGTATATAATATATATGCTTGTATAGGTATATATTTATACCTGTATGGGCATACATTTGTGTACAAGGATGAGGCCATTGTCTTTTGTGCATTTAGGTTCAGCACCTTGATTCCTTAATTTGTACAAATTGTGCTAATAAACATTTAGTTTTGCTGCCAATTTAAACCGTGTTCTACTTCCAGTAACTTACTGATGAAACTTGTGCACTGTTTTTTTCCCCTGAGGTACGTGGATGGCTGTTCCGGATGTTTTTCGTTTCATGCGATTAATCTTGCCTGCTGTATCAAACTGTGGCTGTGTTGAAGGAAACTGAAGTCTTAACGAGATGCTGGTTTATTTGATGTCTTTTTTCAATTCTCATTCAGATCAGTCTAGAAATTTGTGGCTTTACCTCTAGGTGTCATTGTTGTACTGTGCATCTTGTATCATAGAATTTTAATTTTTTTTTGTCTTAACATTGCTACCAATCTTTTCTGTTCAACAGTTTGGTGTCATTTCACGATTTTTATGTGAGGTATGCTTTGCGAATGGAATGCTACTTTTGTAAGTCAGACTGTACAAAATTGTTGGTGTTTATCAGGCCCTGTGTACATTTTCTGGAACTCTTTTATTACATTTCCTGTACAGTTATTAAAAAAATGGACTCTCGCAACAGAAACTTTGTCACAAAGCGACATCTTACGAAACCTAACTGATCTTATAGTTGTTTCTTTGTTCAGTGTGTCGGTTTTAAGTTTGTATACATGTAATTTGATCATCATATGTATATCGAGGTTTGTACAAACCGCACCTCTAAATGTTTGTACAATTGCCTCTGTTGTCTTGTGAACAGTTGGACTGGTAGTAGTTTGCTTAGAAACTGTGGTCTTGCTTCAGATTTTTCTTCTAGGCTGTTTTTTTTGCCTTTGCTAGGAGGTCACACTTCAGCAGTTTTCGATAAGCAGTGATGGAAAGTTTGTAATGAAGTTTCCATGAAGTGGTGCTAGACAGATAAATATCTGATTACGTTGTTATGATTAAGACAATGGGATCCTCAGAGGTGTTTTGTCATTTCACCAGGTACCATGTCTAATTCCATTATTGGACAGGTTTGTTGTGATGAACCCTTTAAAGTGAAGCCACACTCTTATCCATCTATTTTATTTAGGTCAGTGCTAAGTTTGAATTGACACAATTACTGAGTAATGCTGAAAATCTGTTGACCGCATTATTGCGGCTGCATCATCCAATGGCTGTATCATGAGCTTTTGCTTGTCACTGAAGCAGACATTCGGGTGACATTTTGCTTGTAAAATCTCTGGTTAGTGACTTAACTGTGCTCGAATTTTAGTGATATTTTCTTGTGAGCAGTTGTCTGGAATCAGAAAGATTTGACATGCGTGTGTGCATTCATTTGCGGCATTGCTTTTCCAGCCAATGTTGCAGCTTTTGATCTGTTAACTGTGGCTTAATAGTTGGTAGCATGATATGCAGACCTGCATATATTTGTTGTGTGTGGAGTCGCATTGCATTTTCGTGGTTTGCCATGAATCGTGCCACCTATTGTTCGGTTAAGGTAACTCAGGTTCTGATTTTCATTTAGCCTTATCTGCATCACATTAAATCATCCCTGCACCCTGGGCAAGTATTTCTCTCAGTTTGTGCTTTGTTCAGAAATGCTGTGTCTGGTAAAAGAACTGTTGAACAGGTGTTTCAATTTGCACATAAAGGTAATTAATATAAGAGGTTTGCAAGTTGTTACTTTAGCTGTCTTCTCACGGACTTAATAAATACAAGTGTTGTTTATTCAGAGAATAATAATATTGCAAGGCTTCTGTTTGTTTGAGGTCTGCCATAAAAAGTCGAATCAGTTGCCAGACAACAGTAGTCCGTCCGTCCACTGTTTATATGCAAGGCGATGAAATCTTTAAACTTATTGCATATTAAAATTTTCTGTACATTTGTCCCTAAAAGTTGATAGTTTCTAATAACATTTAGTGAACATATTGCATGGTGACTTTGGTCAGCTCCTGAAATTATGGCTTTTGTTGAGGCTGTTAATTTTTGCAAGCTCCATTTTACATAATTGTATGTATATAATATTATATATATATTTATGTATATATACGCATGTATATATATGCATGTATATATATGCATATGAGATAGTTTCTTTGATAACCAAAGCTAAGTGGCTGCTCTGTTTGGTATTGTTTTATTTAAGAATTTCAGAATTTGTTGCTGAATGCAGGTCATATTGAAACGCCAATATAGCCATCTGCGCCTTTCAAGGTAGAATAAGATGAACACAAAGCATTGTCATTGCCTTGAGTTGCAAATTGTTTCGCAAAGACGATGAAGCCTTCTTGCAGAATAGGTGGTAGAGCAGTTTCAAGGCATGATTGATTTTTTACTTGTTCTGTTTGCTACTTTGCTTTAACACTTCGACAACCAGATGCAGTGGTTTCCCGTCCGCTTTTAGTACACCCTCGCAGTTGTGGCGTTAAAGATTGAAGATTACCCGGCGTTTTAACTGAAACCGTGAAAGTTTTACCAACGATACAAAGAGCAGACATGGTCTGGATTTTTACAGTAATTTACAATGTTGACCAGTTATATTGCTCTTACAAATATGCCATATATTGTTTGTTAAAATTATTATATATATAACCGGCATATATGATAGAACTTGTATATTAGTACCTGTTATGTACATGGCTGTAGTAGAATATGGGCTGTTTATAAATGATCTTAGTCCAAAATATATCATTATGTAGATCTATCTCTCTTTCTCTGTCTATTTGTATCGTGCACATATTATGGCCTCTTCTGCTTGTAGCTTGCTACGTTATAATGATTATAATAATATCGTTAACTAAAGAGTTGTCGTCGTTTCAGCTTTCTGGTCGGTTCAGTTATTGCACGTTTGTATATTTTACAACAGCAGATTACTTAGAGATGTGGTGGCGCTGTGGGTTGAGCCATATTTGATTTAGATTCCTTAGAAAACACGGCTTTTCAACATCTTTGTATAGGTTGATTGACTTCAGAGATTTTGAAAGTCTATGCAGGCGCTCTACTCAATGATAATCAGTGGCGTAGACAAGGAGGGGTTTCGGGGGTTAAACCCGCCCCCATTGGCCTAGGAAAAAGTTTTTTTAAAGGTCATTTATCCACTTAAATAAGAAAGAACAAAACAATTGCTTGAAGTAACAATAATTTGTTTTTCTTACTTTATTCCCTTTGTTACTTTATTCCCTGTTTATTTACTGTAATACTGTTGGGTTGGTGTCAGAAAGGGCATCCGGCCAGGCCAAAAAAATCATAAATTCCTGGCTACGCCACTGGTGATAATAATAATAAAAAATAACAATGACAATTTCTATTATGCCGTAACACAGCCATGCCATTACAAGGATAGAGGTGTGAATGTATGAGTATAATTACTAATTATGCCAGTGATTGTCAACATAGCTGGGTCATGCAGAAGTTTAAATCTAAGGCTACTTTTTAAAAAATCTTCTCAGTGCTTCCTGCCTTTCTCACGCCTAACTAAAATGGCCAATGGTCCTGGATTCTGCAAGCCCAGCCCAAACCTCACATAATATGCTGGAGTTGGTGCAAGCTAAGCGTAGTGCTGACTAGCTACAGCATTTCCACCCACGACAACTGCTGCTACATACCATCATCAAATGAATTCAACACACTTCAAATTAAATGGCTATAGCATCCGAATTATATTATGGGTTTGGTTGTTTGCTATGCACGACGTTGCACGTGCTAGTAGCGAGCCATTTACTCTGTAGTTCGATCATTATATCTTTGCTATCATATGCTAAAGAGACTGCAACCTCGGTTCTACAATCGTCATAATATTTGCGGATAAGTTCAATCTCAATTAAATGTAATTTTAAAATTGGCATTTAGTTGGTTAACAATTCTACTACTTTTAGGTCTATCTACGCTCTATAGGTTTACCCTACTGTTCTATCGAAGTCTATGGGCGTCACAAGGCTAGCTTGGATCATATGCCCTTCGATAGCTGTCTGAGGTTATTCTAATAGTCAATGTTTATGCAGTTAAATAAAACGGCAACATTTAGGTCTACAGCAGATTGTAGGCCTACCGTTCAATATCCTTATGAAATGCGGTTCAAATGTCAATAAATTGATACGGTTGGTCAATGTTCACACGCTATAGCTACATGTATAGTGTGTGTAGGTGTGTTACATACATAATTATATGTGCATATATATATAATATTTATATATGTATATATAGATATATATATAATATCTATATATAATATCTATATATGTATATATAGATATGTTCATATCGATTCACGGTAGCATAGCAGTGGTTTCCGTGCTAGCCTACTAGTAAGTTAGGCGGATGGACGCTAAACAGGCGACAAACGCAACAGAGGAAACCACAGCTGTCGACAATATCGAATACTTTCGTCGGTCTGCACCCGATGTAGTGTCGTTCATCATTGAGGCTGTTGTTATGGCAACCGTATTATTCTCGCTCATGGAAGATGCTGTTGTTATGGCAACCGTATTATTCTCGCTCATGGAAGATGCCGTTGTTATGGCAACCGTATTATTCTCGCGCATGGAAAATGTTGTTATGGCAACCGTATTACTCTCACTCATGGAAGATGCTGTTGTTATGGCAACCGTATTACTCTCACTCATGGATGTTGGTGTTGCAGTGGACAACGATGTGTGATCCGTACCATTTGTGGCTGATGTGGTGGAGTTGCCGATAGCAGCTGTTGTCGTTGCTGTTGTTGTTGCATTATTTACTGTTGTCATCGTGGACTCTGGTGTCGTATCGTTGTTCGCAGACAACGATGTGTTGTCTCGGTTGTCGTTGCATCGTACGAGTTGAGCTTTCAGTCCAACCCAGAAGGTGTTGTATTTGAGAACAACTGTAGCCCTGTTAATAGAATGATAATTATTGTGCAACTCTTCACGCGTGTCATGGCATAGGCCTATATGCTATTGCTACTGCTCGTGAAAAGTTGCTGAGGTGGCGCTTCGAACACAACACTAGCCAACCAAAGTTAATTTCTCTTAAAGTCAACCAAAGTTACTTTCTCTTGAAGCTAACCAAAGTTAATTTCTCATAATTTCTCTTGCAAGTTGTACATGTAAAGATCTTTGTTTTCATCTAGGCTACCTCTGTTTGCACGTGACTTTGCTCTGTATAAATTTTATAGCCTAAGCCTACATAATTTCACCTTCGTTAAAATCACATAGGCCTTTATTGGAGTAATAAACCTATAGGTTCTGCTGTATTCTAGGTGTACAGGTCGACCAGGCCCTATAAGCTGGAAGTTGGAACTATTAGGCTACTGTTATTTAGCAACACCATTCCACAGCTAGGTCTAAACTCTAAAGGTGCGTCATTCAAATTGAGACTGGATTAACTCCCGCAGTAGGCTACGATGTTAGGCCCTAGGCCTATGAACTTATTTAATACTCACACGAACTCTATTACGTCAAGGTTGACGTCAGTTGTAGCTGTCCACTCAAAGGTCGTTCTCGTGAAATTGTATCCGCTCTCGTTAAGGTGACCAATCGCGTTCTGCAGTAATATAATATAATTCATCAAATTTAAACTATAGTTCGTGAAAACTGATTCAATTCCTGTGTAAAGAATTATTTCCACGAACTTCGTCATCTCTAGGTCTATTTCGAGATCATTGGCACGTTCAACGTTAGAGCCCAAAAGATAGCCTGTAATTTGCTGAGATGCAAAGACGTTAACAACAATAGGCCTAGCTTTAATTTATTGATCGCAATCAATGGTAGGCCTAAGTAAAGACAAGTAGGCCCTAAATAGGCCCTAAGTAGGCTTAAACCGTCTCTCAGGCTAGCCGAGATGGGTGGGTCAAAGAGGAAAACGCCCAGCCTGGCAGGAGTCAAGCGACTCCTATGGGTCCCACGGTTGGGTAGTTACACGAAGCTTATTGTCTGATCCCTTAAACTAGGCTATAAGATTTTTTAAATTAACGCTAAATAAAATCATAGCTGTAGGCCTATATAGGTCTATTGCTTCCATTGACTGATTGATTGATTAATTGAATCAATCAATTTGATTCATTGATTGATTGATTGATCGATTTAGTAGGTCTGTGAAATTGACTAGTTTCTTAAAGGTCGGTATGGTGCATTGATAGGCCTATAGATAAATGCTCAGGCCTACTCTGCGGGTGGCTCGGTCGCAATATAAACGTGGAGTAGCGGTGGTGAAGGATATCACCCTCAGGGTCGAAGCCATAACACAGCCGCTATATAAATTTGCGATTACATTTACATTACATTTACTCATAAACAGCAGAGTCTTATTCATAGGCCTATCTCTATAATTAAGTAGCCTAATGACGCTGCTGCATGGTTTAGGCCCAGTCTAGGCCTATGGTGTTTTTATAACCTATTGATTATATGAAAACTGCTCACATCCGATTGATTGAAGCAGTCGATGGTTTCGAGTTTCGAATCCCCTCCGCTGTTGAATTTACCGTATGAAAATTGATCGTCGTTCGGTTTTCTCGCTTGAACGAAGAATCCCTCAAACACGTCACTTCCGTTCAATCCGGCCAAGGTAACTAAGAAGAGCGAAAGAAAAATATCAATTGTGGTAAGATAAAGTGAATATATATATAATAGCTGTTCGAATGAGTTTATCAACACATTTATGTGCCTACAATCAGTGGTGTCTACCAATGGGTGGGGGGGGGGTCAGGTTGGTGGGCTGCAGAACGATCGTCGCTAAACTTCAAAAAGTGTGTGCGGGTGTGTGTGGGTGAGGGGGTGTAAACAACGTTTTGGAATAAATTGGGGTGTTGTCGATTCCGATACTAAATGTCTGCCAGAGTGGGGATTGTTCCCC
Source organism: Lumbricus terrestris (assembly GCA_949752735.1). NCBI lineage: Eukaryota > Metazoa > Annelida > Clitellata > Crassiclitellata > Lumbricidae > Lumbricus > Lumbricus terrestris. Next base: position 33,057,411 of record OX457044.1, on the reverse strand, counting down.
CAAGTCAGGCAGGGCCGGTCTTAGGCATAGGCCTATGCAAAGCAGGCAGTTGCCTAGGGCGCCAAGTTCTATAGGGGGCGCCATTTCCAAAAAAGGGGCGCCATTTCCACAAATGTGTATTTTACATTTTAAAAATCACATATAACCATTTTCCGTAAAATTGAATATCATCCAGCCTTCAGTGTGCAAATAAAAAAATTAAAAAAATTATAGTATTCATGCAGTTGAGCGTATATAGGCCTACAAGGTTCTGGCTAGTTCATCTTTAGATTCTGACGTGGGCTAAACAATTAGGTAGTGGAATCTGAGGTATGCAGCATAAATTCATGAGCAATTGAATAGATGGACGAATAAATGAACGAAAGCCGCAGTCAACTATGAGCGTCCGCACATGGGACAAGAGGGGCACTTGCCCCTCGAAAAATTGACGCTTGATAGCTAACTACTACCTTTTGGATTTTTAATCAATTTCTTCGCACGCAATAACACACAATGTGAAACTAAAAAATCTACATTGTGACACCTCTATGAAAAATACCCATGTTCTTAACTTCCTGCTTTGCGTTTGACAGTCTCTTGCCAAAAAAATTAACAGTGACCAATTGACCGGTGTGTTTTGTCCATCCTCTACAAATATCTACGGACCCTCCTGCAGTCAAACATTCATTCAATGACCTGCCCTGTCCATCAATGCCAGTCAACATGCAGCCAGTCGATCAATCGACCCAGAAAACGACCAGTTTACCTTGAAGACTACGTCCTGTCTCGAAGCAACTTTCGCTGACGTTGAGTCGATAGGGAGGCGCCATATTCGTCTGCGGTTGAGATGTTTCTTGTTCGGGGATCATGGACTGACAGACTTCCAGACTCATCTCCTGCAGTCCACTGCAAGCCCTTAGCGTCATCAACGACACCAGGAAGAACAACGCTAGGCCTACGCCAGGATGCATTCTTTCGACGCTGCAAAGCAGAAGATAATCGTTGCACAGTTTATCAGGGGCTAGGGGGGCTAAGCCGCCCCATGAAGAACCAGATTCATATTTTTACCGTGTAAATGGGCTTTTTTCTTAGCCCCCCCCCCAAGAAGGCTTTAGCCCAGGGCTGTTTTTAAGGAATTTTTAGAACTGCACATCCTCTTCTCTCCTTTCGCATCCTCCATGGTAAATTACTCCATATCTGAGGAAAATGACCTATTTTTACTAGTTTTAACTGCACGGAACGTGATGGAAGTGCTTCTACAACTGCACGAATCCATTTAGAACTGCACATTTTGTGTAGTAGGCCTACTGCACGTTAAAAAAGCCCTGCTTTAGCCCCTCCAAGAACGGAGACCAAACTCCGCCCATGGAACTTCAGGTTTTCTTGGGGAGGAGATCATTCATATCATGAGAATCAGTGTTTAATCTAGACGTTCTCTTGGAGGAGGAAGCTCCCCCCAGGAATAACATTTCCTCCCAGAAAAATTCGCGGCGTATTAACGTATTTATCCCAGAAAAATTAAACGGGTAACAATTCGATCCCTCCAGAATATTTTTTATATATGGGCGAAAGCGGTATGGTAATATACTAACCTGAAAATGTGACGGAGAGACTAAAAAATCATGAGTTTTTAAAAAGTAGAAAATAATATGTTAATATTATTATGGTCAATTCAGACAACAAAAGCAGAAAGTAAGGGAAATATTGGCAAAAAACAAAAAGGACTAAAAAGGTCGTCAGAGAAAAGACCGATATCAGGGTGTCCTCGCTGGCTCAGCGGGGCGGTTGCCGTCGTCCAAAACGGACGTTTCTCCCGCCTCCCACCACCCGATCAGAGGTCTAGATTAAACACGGCATTTTAGTCTAATGATTACATATGAGACGTCAATGCCTGAATCAGACTATCAGAGACATAAACAATTGAACAGTTGCACACGTCTTAATTATTGTGATAAAATAGGCTACTAGGCTAATTATATCTATTTAGAACCCGCCAGACGCTGTTGTAACTTTACCTGTGAGAATGAACAAATTTGAATGGACTAGATTTGGATCAAAAGAGCATTGCGAGACTATATAGAGAATTCAACAGGCAAGCACGTGAATAAAAGTAGGCCCTGTCATCTGCAATAAACCTTGACTTCACATTCACAATCATACTCAGTGTCTCTTAAAGGAGGTCATGCGTTATTTTAGTATTTCGTGATCTAGTAAATCATTACAGGCCACATCCAAGTATTATAGGACTACCCTATAATGTTCTTTTTGACAGAACTAGCATAGCCTGATGAATGATGATAATACAGGCCTAGTAGCCTACTTAGAAGAATGGACGAACAAACCTGTTTTCTGGAAAATATATCGTGCGAAGATTCTCGTCAAAGTGAAAGGTTGGAGCCTCCTACGCGTCGGCAAATACAGGTGTGACTTCTTGCGTCGACCTACTTACGATTTTATTGTGAGTGCTGAGACTGACTGTGGGGGGGGCTAGCTCATCGCACTAGGTAGACTACTGCAAACCCCAGAGCGTTTAATGGTGTCTTGGTCATCACATGCCTGTGGGTGAAAATCGACATCAATGCGTTGGAAACTGACTCCCTCCTCACGCGCGATTCCCTGATGTCAAGCCATGCGTAACCTGCGACCATTCATGTGTGACAATTTCAGCCGAAAGGAGACTGGCGCGCATTCTTTTAATTATAGGAGATGACGCACAGGTGTAGTTATGGCTTGAGGCAATTAAATCAGGCAACCGTATACGCAGAGATTGGCGGATGTGATACCTTGATACGGAATGATACCTGTGTTGAAAACCCTACTATATAAAATTATGTACCTGACTTGCACTTTAACTCCGCCACTGGTTGCACTCTGCCAGTGCCAGTCCCAAGCGCGGATAAAGGAGGAGGGCAACACTAATCATTTTTGTCACGACACGGTGTCGTAAACTGCAACAAGCCAATTAATTGGTCCTTCGATCTCAGATCTCTGTTCCATCCGAGGTGAGATTAATTCTGCCAGTGGCTGACTCGAAGGCTGAAACCAGTCAGTGGCTGAAACCAGTCAGAGGCTCAAACCAGTCGGAGGCTAAAACCAGTCAGTGGCTCAAACCAGTCAGTGGCTCAAACCAGTCAGAGACTGAAACCAGTCAGTGGCTGAAATCAGTCAGTGGCTGAAATCAGTCAGTGGCTGAAACTTTCAGCCTGAAACCAGTCAGTGGCTCAAACCAGTTGACTATTTGTGACGGCTATTTAGGCATACGTTTCAGAAGCGTCTATTCTATCCACTGCAACTGTATGCCCTGCATCTCTTGAACGACGTCCATTGCGTGTTGATGCAAGCCCCGCGATCATCGTTATCGTAATCGTCATCTCCAGACTTCTAGAGCACCACTCGAAAGCCAAGAGCAGGGCTCCAGCTTATTCACGAGAGCGCCTCATTTACTAATATTACCCGAAGGTGTGGGCCTATCAATAGGCGAATGCAACACGACGGCCTGCATAATATTATAGAACAATAGCATTCGAACACAACATCGTGTGCAGGTCATTTCCCATCTTTACAGCGTTGACGAAGAATTCGACGCAGTAGCCTACATTGTGTGTTGTCTGTCTGTCTGCTGTTGATGCTGTTCTGAAATAACTGTGTGTCAAAGTAAGATGTGCCGGTATTTTCGTCTCTTATGCTCATATATTTCTATGCAGATATAATTTATTATGTCCTTCATGAATCATGAGGACGACCTGTAGATTTAATCGCTAAGGAATCGTCTGCGTCACCAGTTCTTCTCGGCCACGTATCTTCAGACGACAGAACCCAACAGAAAGTTAGTTGCTTAACACGCACTCTGATAGTGGAATATTCTGTGTTAGTTTGCAAATGCAGTAAAATGTCACGATGTGATTAGTAAAATACAGCCAACATCGTTTAAGTGCATTGTCTCGGGATTGCGTTGACCCTAAGATCTTCAGTGGAACCTATAGCACTTAAATGTACCAACATTTGCGCAAAACAGAAGCCTACATGTAGGCCTTAATACTGTGTGTAAAATTAACCTAATGCACTGATATTTAAAGGACCCAATACAATTTCTTCTGAGCATAGGCCTAGCATAGGTGCAATCACGTCCTAAAAGTTGGGGGGGGAACCAAATGAATCACGTCCTAAAAGTTGGGGTATCATAATAATAAAGTTAGGGGACAACTCAAAAGTTGGGGGACGCGTCCCGTGGGTCCCATAGGGTGGTTGCGCCTATGAGGCCTAGCCGCATTTATTTAACTTAAAGTAAAGCTCAACATTTGAAAATGATATAGCGTGCATACTCTGGAATGTCTGCAGGTAACAATGTTGCGTCATTTGCTGATGCTGTAGCCACACCGCAGCCAAGACAGGCTATTATAATTGAGCATTGTCTTTCTCTCTCACAGGGCTATCAATTCATTCATTCCATGGACTTGCATATCGCCCTTGAAGAAATCTACCCAGGAGCGCTCCCAACCCAGCCACGGCGAGGGGAAAAAGACTTGAGAGATGTATGAAACAAAGTTTGATTGGTCAGATGTAAAAAATGCAGATTTGAAGGAAAGTCATAGACTCACTGTCATTCCTGCTGGACGACCCTACAACCGATTAGGGCCTTAGGCTATGCTCGGCGTTGTCTGGCAGCTAAGCGAGCCAGTGTTCAGGGCGACTGGCCTATGCAGTTAGGCGTTAATATACCCGTACACTGAACAAAGGGATTACGGGACGACGTTTGTCTGTGCTCAAAACCGAACTTTGCTCGTAATTATAGGCTACGACAAGCACATAATATTTGGAGTTGTCTTCCATTGAAATAGGTTACTCCTTATTATAGGTTAACTGAACCGGTCAGATTTTTATGCATCATGTGAGCGAATCGTGCGCAGGTGGCTGCTATGCTATGTCTGTCGTGGCTGCGATCTGTCAAAGTCCGCTGATGTTTCGGTTCCTGCGACAAAAACTACAACGAGTTATCGGGCCTTCCGGTCAGGGCTTCTTCCCTTAAAAGAAGCCCTGCTTCCGAGTCGCTGGCCCACGCGTCTAGGACAGCCTTCCAGCATACAAGAAACAAAACCCTTTATGTTTTTAAAAACAGTTAAAACTGCGCTTGCTATCGAGCTCTTAACATGTAGGCTACGCTGACAGTTGACAGTAGCATATGTGTGCGTAAATCATCCTGTAAGTAGCTTAATTGCTACTATACGGTAGTGATGCCATGGACCGTAGCTAGGCTACATGTAAATAGGCCTACAGTACAATACAATATTTAACTGGCATCTGCTGTCATACTGGTAGGCCTACGTGTTTTATTTTAATAATAAAAGAGATAGTGGCTGAAGCAGCCAACGTGTAACGGCGCTAAGTCAGATTTTGTTCCGCTATAAAAATTTAAGTAACTTATAATTATAGGCTATAGCGCGTCGCTTTCGTGCAAGCGAGGATCAACAAGTAGGTCTAATAAGCCTATACATGTACATGATTCTGGAACAGAGACGAAACGACCACAGCATCCGAGCGTCTGAACTTCAGAGTGGGAGTAGAAGGTCATTAATTTATGTAGGCCCTACTCTCGAAAGTTGTTACCAGAGATTAGGCCTATAAAGGAAATTGCAGCAATTTAGGGAATTATATGAATTCACGTGTGTGGGTGCGCACGCATGCGCTGTTGTCTTATCCTGCCGCTGTCAGCATTTTAGTCTCTGAGTATAATATGTGCTATTGTGGTTACACAAATTATTGGTCAATGCGCATTGAACAGAAATAGCACACCTATGTATGTAGGCCTCCTACGCACATACTGTATGGACCTCTATGTGTGTTCGCTCATCTTGTGTCTTATTGAATCATGCCATCCTTGGCCATTGGTCCATGTGTAATTGTGTATACATGTATTTACGTCTCATACCGAGCTTTCTATACCGTAGGCTACCATTGTCATGGCGCGTCACCTATATGTAGGCCTACGTGGTACAGTCTAATTGTTCTCTAAATATTCATGCGTGAGTAAGGCTGACATTTGGACAATCAAATTTTATCAACCTAATAGGACTACTTGTGTATACAGATGTCAGACTTGTATATCTTATACATGTATAGGTTGGTATTCAGATGGTGTTGCTCCACAGTGGCTCTTCGTAAAGTCACAAAAGGAATAATGTGGTCCATATAACAATGGTGTATGCAAGGAATGCAAGCAATTCACTGCGTTGCATGCAAACAACTTCTGACCATCAGTTCATTAATTCCCTATACTATAGTATACGACCGCTGTCAATAGCGCCACAATGCTCCCAATATAATTATATGGTTCTATAGGTTCCCAATATAATTATATGGTTCTGAGTGCTGGTCCATATACTATACAAAGATGGATCCACTAAGTGAGTGGACAGATCTTAATATTAAACTATAATTATTGTACTGGGGGCTAAAGGCCTGGGCTTGGAGGTCCCAATGGTCGATTGAATTGCGATTGCTCAGACCTAACAGTCAATATAACATGCTTAGGTTTAGAGGGCCATGGTTTGTTCCGACTAAGCTGTATTATAGATCAGAAGCTTGGCTCATTAACTCCGCCACTGGTTGCACTCTGCCAGTGCCAGTCCCAAGCCTAGATAAAGGAGGAGGGCGATACTAATCATCTTCGATATTGCAGTACCGTTATACATTCTAGACAGTCTGCTACAAACTTCCCCCCTTGATACCAGTGAACTTCGGCTGGCCTATACATCATTAACTGTCATGATTTCCACATCCGAAACTAATGTAGCAAAAAGACAAGAGTTTAGTGGACGTGCCTTGATGAAATTACCCTAACCATTTTAAGGCCAACAAGAATAACTGATGATACAGCTACCTTAATTGATAATATCTTCACGAATACTTTATCTGACTGCTCTGACTCCGCCATCATTATAAATGATTTATCTGACCATCTACCTATTTTTACACAAACCAAATTTGTACGACCATTAATGGAAAAAATTCCTACTTACGAGAAAAGAATCATTAATGAGAAAACAAAAAGTCAATTTGATGGCTTGCTGAACTCTACCGACTGGTCAGAAGTATTCCATGCATGTGAGCAAGGAGACCCATCCTCTGCTTATGAAACATTTATTGAAAAATATAAATCAGCATATGAACATTCTTTCCCAAAAACAAATTATTCGTTGAAAACAAGATTGAAAATTAAACAGCCTTGGATGACACAAGCGCTGCTAAAATCCTGTAGAAAGAAATCGCATCTATATAAAAAATACATAAAAAACCCAACACAAGAAAATAAGTCTAGCTTCATAGCCTATCGAAATAAATTTTAAAAAATACGAAAAGCAACTGAGCGTCATTATTATATGGGAAAATTTCTGGAATGTGAAAATGACTTGAATAAAACCTGGAAAGTAATTAAAATGCTTCTACATGGAAACAGAAACTCTGAGATGCCAGATAGCTTTCTTATCAATAATGTAGAAATTAAAGATAAGCACCTTATTGCTTGCAAATTTAATGAATTCTTTACAGAAATTGGACCGAAGTTGGCCGCAAAAATTCCTGACACTAATGCATCTTTTCTTGATTACTTGAAAGACCGGTCTACTTCTTCTATTGGGATAGAATTAACATCACCAGCTGAAATAATATCGATTGCCTATGAACTCCGAACCACTCACAGTAGAGGGCTAGATGAGATTGACCCCCAGTTAGCCAAATATGTCATAGAAGCTATTTCAATTCCTCTGACAGAAATAATAAATTGCTCCATTGTTAGTGGAATTGTTCCTAATAGTTTGAAAATTGCCAAAATAATTCCCATCTTTAAGGCCGGAGATAGGAATCAATTAAGTAACTATCGACCAATATCTATCTTGCCATATTTCTCCAAGTTTTTTGAAAAGATTATTTACCGAAGAATAATGACATATCTAACAGTAAAGAATATATTGTACACAAGTCAGTATGGCTTTCGAACAGGCCACTCTACATACATGGCCGTAATGGAAATGTATGATAAAATCTCTGAAGCCAAGGAGGAAAACCACTTTTCTATGGGTGTCTTCTTTGACTTATCTAAAGCATTTGACACGGTGAATCATAAAATTCTGATAAGCAAACTTGAACATTATGGCATAAGAGGTGTATGTCTTGATTGGCTTATAGATTACTTAAGAAATAGAAAGCAGAGTGTCTTATATAACGGGAACATTTCACATGAAACTGATGTTACTTGTGGTGTGCCACAAGGTTCCGTACTGGGTCCACTTTTGTTCCTAATATATGTGAATGATATTTCGAACAGCTCGTCATTACTCAGCTTTGTCATGTTTGCTGATGACACCAATGTGTTTATGTCAGATAAAGTTATTGAAGTCTTGGTTAAAAAAATTAATGCCGAATTAAAACTTGTAGGCGATTGGTTCAAAGCCAACAAATTATCGCTGAACCTTGAGAAGACGAATTTTATTTTGTTCTTCTCTAAAATTAAACTTAGAACAGCAACAAATTGCAATATATCAATTAAAATAGATGAACAATGTATTTGTAGGGTATCATCAACCAAATTTTTGGGTGTTCACATTGATGAACAATTAACATGGAGGGAGCATATAAACTCTATATCCAAAAAGATATCAAAAAATATAGGCATAATCTCTCGTGTTCGACACCTTATGCCGCGAGATATACTTGTGAATTTATATTACTCTTTGATATACCCTTATGTGTCATATTGTAATATTACGTGGGCTTCCACATACCACACTCGTTTAACTATTTTGACAACCCTACAAAAGCGAGCTGTTCGAATTATATGCAATGCACCTTTTAGAGCCCACACACAACCATTATTCAGTGATTTGAAAATTCTGCCTTTTGACTACATTAATAAACTACAAATTGGAGTATTTATGTATAAACTTCACAGAAATCTAATCATAACAAGCTTCAACCACTGGTTTTGTAAAAATTCAGACGTTCATGGACATTATACACGATCTGTAAATAGATACCACCAAAGAAGTGTTCGTACCACTACTGGACTGCATAGTATTAGAATATGTGGACCGTCGATGTGGAATTCTCTGCCTATTGATCTTACTTCTATAACTACAATGTACCAATTCAAATACAAATTGAAATTATTTATTTTGGATACTATTGCATAATTGCACAAAATGGTTTTGTTTTGAAGTGCACTACCTACACGTGCACTGTTGTATTCTCTTAACTGTTGTGTTTTTAGTGGGGTTTTTTTTTAGCTTAGTTTAGTTTAGTTTAGTCTGTTTGTTATTTTGTTTTCCCCACTTGTTTAAGTTGCATAACTTACATTCAATGCATTTCGATAAACTTGTAAAATGGAAGAGATTGTTTTACACCTTGATCATATACAACTGTCTATACACATATACTGTTATGCAGAAAGTTGATGATAGATTGATTCTTCGTGTAATTAGGGCAACCCTGTTAGCGGAACCTTACGTTCCTTTGGGCTTAACCCTTTGACATCTATGCATGTGACATTTTCAACTACTGTTTGTTTGTGCTATACTGTATGTATACATATACATGATGATCAATAAAGTATATTGATTGATTGATTGATTGATTGCCCTTTAATGCCTTGATCGAAAATAGACTTCAGTCTGCACTCTAGTGATTGAAACAAACCGACCCATCTAAAACAGATGAATTTGTCGTCGATAAGCGTATTATTAGCTTCATGTCGCCATTGAAAAGGAGAAGTTTTGAAAAATTGACAAAAAGTTATCTGTTTCTATGTTTTTAACTAAGAAATATATAATTTTCAGGACTTGCTCGCGGACCCCAGGCAGATCGCCGCGGACCCGCGAACCCCCGGTTGAGAACCGCTGTTATAGGGCCTACAGTATAGGCCTACAATTAAGCCAGCTTGGTTCGTTAAGTAACGACTATACACTGCAGCAACAAGGGCTTCCACAGTAGGCCTATATACCCACATTCCAGAAGGCGGCAGAAACTTGAACATTGAATTTTATTCAAGCTAGGAGTGAAACGACAACAAACACGTGGAATTTTAATGAAATTGGCCGAATTTTGAACATTGAAATACAGATGTTACAGAAGCGACAATATTGATTTTATAACGATCTACAGATCATCTGTGGACCTGCTTCATTTATAGTTTGTTTGTTTGTATGTGCACTTGTTATAGCGCCCCTTCAAGCTCTCTACTCAGAGGCGCTCCCGACTGCAGAGCGGACACTGCATCGGAGTTTCACGCCGAAGCGCTGAGCAATTGCGAGTCAAGGACTTGCCCAAGGTCCCTACGCGGCGAAGTGGGGTGGATTCGAACCTCGAACCTTCCGGCTTCAAGGCAACGACGCCATCACTACACCACCGCGCCCCACAAGCATAGGCGCAACCACCCTATGGGACCCACGGGACGCGTCCCCCCAACTTTTGAGTGGTCCCATAGCTGTATTATTATGGTCCCCCCAACTTTTAGGACGTGATTCATTATGGTCCCCCTCAACTTTTAGGACGTGATTGCGCCTATGCCCACAAGTTACCTTACGTAAGAACAATGACGCCGATTGCTCGATTTCATCATAAATAATGCTACAGAAATTGTGTGCATGCAGGTCAACTGTAGGCAAGCAAATTTTCAAAGGAAATTACACAGCACGATGCAAATGACAGGACAGGCTAATTGGTTGAATAACCTTGAAGCATCATTATCATGTCATCATTACGCAAGTCAGAAATGTAGCCTACATTAATAGCACGAAGCAGCGGCAGCTTTAATCACAAGATGCAAATTGTGAGTTGACAGTAATTTCAGTTTGACATGAGGGACATCTTTAGACCAAATGAAATGACGCATTGAGTCTAATTGTGTGAACCTATCAACCTTCCATTCAGTGTTTAGATTAATATCAGTCTGATAAAATGATCAAATGTCTCAGATGTAGGCTAATGGACGACTCTTAAACGTGTTTATAGGAACCACGACATTGCCTTTAAGACTCCCAGGCGAGTTTTGGCGAATGACTAAGCCAGTGGCGTAGCTACCATGTGTGCAATGTGTGCAAAGCACACGGGCCCACGACCTCCAGGGGCCCACAAAGATAGCTAAATTAATTATTTAGTATGGACTTTCCTAATTAGTAATTCACATTATTTTTATATGTGATTTTTGTAAACGGACTTGCAAAAGGCTACTTCGTTACTTTACTGGCTCCTGTCAACCGTCTTGCTGTTGACAGGCAAACTATACTGAGTCCGAACTCCAATATTAGTATTATTTTTTCGTCTCGACTCTCGAGTCGTGACTGACACTTTGCAAGATGACATTAGTGTACATGTATGTGAAGGATAATAAAGAATAGGTCCATTAAGCTTATAGTTTTAATCTGAGAACATGACAGAATCATAGGGCCTACCGACATAAGATTTTAATTTCGCTGCTTCGCTTTCCTATGCAGAGGGTATAAGGACGTGCTTGTGCTATCTAGGATAGGTGTGATTATGTCCGTCTACATTTTTTTGCCGACCTGTTTTTGCTTATTAAACGAATACACACACACACACACACACACATACATGTATATGTCACACAGTGGCGGCGACAGGTGGGGTTAGGGGGGGGCTAAGCCCCTTAAACAAGAACATTCGCGGCATCCCCCTAAAAAAAGACCAGCCGGTTTTTTTACATGTAAAACTGAGGTTTTGGCGGATGAAAATGGAACATTTCCGTGAGATTTCGATCGAATGACTAAAAAAGGTCGTCAGGAATTTTGGCGGATGAAAATAAAAATTTCCTTTGCTAGTATTCAGCCCCACCAAAACTGAAATCCTGGCGCCGCCACTGATGTCACATTCGTGTATTGTAAATAAACGGTGCGCTGCAGAAACCTCATAGTATACGTCTCACAGGCATGCTCGTGTATTCCGATAGGCCTACTTTGCTGGATTTGGTAACGGTATTGACCTGACATCTCCTTCAACCAGGGTGAGAATTGCCGAGGGTTTGAAGTGGTTCAACCAAAATAGTTATTGTAAATCATTGACCATTGACCAGAAATCGATTCTCAGTTACATGGATCGATGCGTCTCATCACGGGCTGCTTCCGTTCCACCCAACTGCTCTGGCTACCAGTCCTGTCCAACATACCTCCTCCCGGACTGCGTCGCAGAGCCGCAGTGGACGCTGTGCTGTCAAAGATCGAGGCCCACCCGGAGTGGCCTGTTCACAACGACATCTTTGATCATCCAGTCTTGCGACTGAAGTCTCGCCATCCAGTTTGGCTGAACATGGACCCTGTGGATGTATCCGCAAAGTGGCGGGGAGACTGGCTGTCGGCACCAGTGGTCAATCAGTCCCTAGTGGATGACCCTACTATCCGACAGCCGGGTTTCAACTGCTCACGAGACGTCTGGACCCTACTGAACCGCTTCCGCACGGGGCAGGGTCCCTGCCGCGCGATCCTGCACAAATGGGGTCTCGGTTCGTCGGCGGATTGCGAATGCGGACAGGTCCAATCAATGGAGCATATTGTCAACGTGTGCCCAAGGACAAAATTCAGCGGTGGCCTGCGGGCCCTGCACAACGCTGAAGAGGACGCGATCTATTGGCTGAAGTCAGAAGCGACTACAGCACTCGCGAAATGAAATTGACCAGAATCGATACATGATTGACATTTTTGCCGAACAAAATGCTAGAAAGAAACTCTATGATGCCATGACACCGTTTTAAGTAGGCCCACTAATAATAGGCCTAAGTGAATAAGTATGCAACTTTTAAATTCGTGCAGAATTCATGTTTATTCTGTGAGTGATAGGCTTATTGCATGAGTTAGGTATAATAGCAAACACGCCATTGATTATAGTTTTTGGTGATCTTAATTGCGAGAACGCGAAGATATCGGCCCTACAAGGCCAAGCAGGGGCCCACGCGGAACCTCTGCACACGGGCCCACGAAAAGCTAGCTACGCCACTGGACTAAGCCTTTATACCCACTGAACTTCAGATAGAACAAACATACTATAGGCCTATGTTTAAAATGGGAAAAACAAAACAGAAGAAGAATTGAAGAGTCAAGATTCAAGACTTTTTCAGGATTCAATATTTTTATTGGCACCAAGTATCGCAACATCAACAATTCAAGTAGGCCTACCGATGCCAGGGAACTCCATTTCCATTAATTTAAAGTAGGCAGAGAAGACGAACAAGCAGCAACTGAAATATCATCGAAGGTTACAAGCATAGGCGCAATCACGTTCTAAAAGTTGGGGGGGACCAAATGAATCACGTCCTAAAAGTTGGGGGGACCATAATGATGAAGTCAATGGGACCACTCAAAAGTTGGGGGGGGGACGCGTCCCGTGGGTCCCATAGGGTGGTTGCGCCTATGGTTACAAGCTAATTACTATTTATGCATCCATTGAAATTAAAACTGGGAATCCAAAACAGCCATCAAGAATAGCGAGATTTTTTCTGTTATATAACCCCAATGGATGAAGGGGGAATCATTGACGCCTCACAACAGTCTCTGTCACTGATCGATGGATCCATCATCCATGGTTTAATGACAAAGTTGCTTGTGACAACAAAGACCATTGCCGTAGGCCTACTCAGAAATTGTTTGGCATATCAGGACCTACTGTAAAACGGTCTTGCTCAAATAGACGTGCTCCCGTATATTGGGAGCATGGTGAAGGCTCTTTAATCTGTATGAGTAGCCTAGGTACTATAGGCATCGCATATAATTCGGACCTTTTGGGAGCATTGTGGAGCTCTTGATAAAGAGCTTGGTAAGTAAGTAAGAAAAATAGAAAGACGGAAGTAAGTAAGTAGGCAAGTACGTAGATAATCTATAGTTGAATCTGATCAGAGTTCACATGCCCTACATTGCATACAACGATTACATGCATTCAAAAATAAAATTTAACAGCAGCAGATTATAAAGTCACGCTTGCAGAGCTAAATAGAGCAAAAGCTACATCGATTAACAAAACTACTACTAGGCTACGATAAACAGTTTAGACTGAACAATAAACAATAAACAATACGAGAAGATCTCCAATCTTGTGAGTCTGTTATTGCCTCTCAACTGAGCCCTGTTTACTTTTTGTGCCACCATTGTTTGCTGCAATAAAATGACGTAGCCTACACTTTTAACTTTTAACTTGTCACCCTTTGGATCTGCGATAGTCTATAATATTCATTCAACGCAGTTTACTTGACTAATTGGACTTTCGTATAACATTAAGCTTTGCTTTGCTAACAGATTAAATTCAAAGTCATTGTTCTGACAGTTTTGAGGCAATCGTGAACCATGCAGTGAGCTTATTAGCAGAGCCAGATATATATATTATATAATTATATAGCCTATAGGCCTACACTGACTTGCTAAAAGAACAAGCGCTCGAGGTCGTCGGCTATAGGAGCGGTAGGCCTATAGGGCCCATATTTTTGTGAGCGGCAAAGTTTTGAAATTGAAAAGTTATCATACAATGTCATTTGAATCATGAGCGAGTTCACGATATAAAACTAAAAATTTTAATGATGTCATTTTTAAAAAGTTAAAACTTAGGAAGATGAACAACACCGGCCAAAAATATTGGTGTCAACTTGTTAATTCTGCCACTGATTTGGATAGCTTATTATAGCCACTAGGCCTATAGGTGACGGCATATAACTAATTCTAATTCTGGGTAACTGAGCAGAGATGAGCGTGATCTACTGAATTCTTCCATTATCTAATCGTTTTGTCTTGAGTAATTTCTTAAGTAACTTGACTATAGGCCAATCGCCTGCTTTCATCAATCAGCGATGGAGATTATCAGCAAGCGAATCCAGAGGGCGCTTGCAGCGGTCGCGAGCACTGCAGCCAGCAAAGCGCTCGGATGAATCAGGGTCGAGGACTTGGACGAGGACGCCTTGGACTCGAAACACGACCGGAACGTCTCCGATTTAATTCCAATCCAGAATTCTTTGTATTCTTTAAGAACCGTCGCCCTAAACACAGACAAAACGCACCATGCAGTCTATAGTTCTGGTCATGTCTTGCGTTTCAAGCACGTAACAATGGTCTATACTATTCTATGCGTATATAGCCTACTCTATAGACCTAAGGTGATAGGCCTAATTATAAGAAAAATTGAGTGTAATTCGATAATCAGCAGTTCCTGACCTTTCCAAAGTTCCCGTATTCTGACCAGGCACCAATTTAAATTAAACGGACCAAACAACCTGGTGATCATCGACACGAAGCGGCTCTGGCGGGTCTAAAATCATGTGGCTTTGTGGAGGGGGAGCGGTGGTGTAGTGGGTATGTTCGTTGCCTTGCAGTCGGAGGGTTGCAGGTTCGAATCCTACACCTCAAGCCGCCGCGTAGGAACCCTGGGCAAGTATTTGACTCGCAATAGCTCAGCGCTTCGGCGTGAAACTTCGATTTAGTGTCCGGGCTGTAATCTGGAGCGCTTCTGAGAAAATATTGAAGGTGCGCTATAATAAGTACACAATGCACGTAGGCTATACATGTCCGCACTGTATATGGTCTCCGTGTTGCGACTTTTGATTGGTGCCGATCGAAAGTGCGGCATTAAATTTTGTTTTACATTACATAAGGATGTTTGACAAATGCCTGGAATCGTCAAAATTGACAATTTTTATAATAATAATAATAATAATAATAATAATAATAATAATAATAATAATAATAATAATAATAATAATAATAATAATAATAACAATAATAATAATAATAATAATAATAATAATAATAATAATAATAATAATAATAATAATAATAATAATAATAATAATAATCTATTAATTTCAAACTGACACAATGCAGTCTGATTATAATTCACAGTATGACGCATGCATGATCACAGGTTATAACAGGAGTCGAATAAAAATGTTGGCATATTAAGTTCATCTCGAGTTGGAATCAATTTATTTCTGTCTCTGTTAACCCTCTGCATTCCGCAATGAAACAAGTCTTTAAGACTCATTATATTCGACCTAACACAGTAAAATTCCAAGAAGGACACACGTAGGGCCTACTGTCCTTCAACAAAACAACCGAACAAGTTGAGCTGACTATTCCGAAGCAATTAATTTAATTGGTCAGTTGATTTCAGAACTTGTAATTTGCAACTAATTTCCACACCAGCTGACTCCGTATTTCATATTCTGTCTCCCTTTGCAAACAATAATAATAATAAAACATAATTATAACGCTCAATGGCGTCACAGACAAGCGCAATGCTTGAGCTCAGAGAGAGACTGAGAAGCAGACGGTCTTTGGCTTACGTGACAAGCGCTGCGCAAGCACACAGTTTTATGACTGCTGATGAGACTTGCTGTAATTACCGTTGTAATTGCTAGATTCCCTGACAATCACAATTAATAGCTCATATATTTAGGCCCCTATTCGCTTTGAAGTCCAGTGCAACAGTACCCAGATCATACCATGCCATAATAATATTGTTATTGCCCTATCACTCAACCGAAATTTGAGGACTGCCTCGACGAGATCTCATATCCATGTAGGATTATGCCAGGCGCCACTATCATATTTAAGCCATAATTAATTATTTTATGTTTAAAAAAATTTGAGGTTACCCTGGACAGTAAGCACACACATTCCGGCCGCACATGACAAACTCCCGTAAATCTCATTTCTATCGTAATTATCAGAACAACGTGTTATATCATGTCCGCTCTGACTAGGCTACAAAATAATAGGCTATGGTGCAAACTCATCGTCAATGTCTCCTCTCACTTGGATTGTGCCGTTTTGGTTTTTGTTGGTCTCTCAGGCCTTGAACTCAAAAGACTGTAACTCATCCAAGATTCACCAGCACGCGTAGTGCTACACGTTCCACTACAAGCTCCACAGCCCCACTCCAGCAGCTGCATTGGCTTCCTGTTGAATTCAGAATAAAACTTTTAATAGGTCTGTTTTTGCCTACAAACACCTCAGCATCAGCAAACTTTCCCTATTTTTTTCACTGTTTCCTACAATCCTCCTCGTTGGCTAAGGTCATCAGAGTGGCATTATTTAACTCTCACAACCATCGACGCCCGCAGACACTTTTGCAGGACGGGGGCAAAACATGAGAGGTAGTCCTCAAATTATTTTGTTGCAACTTAAAACTTTTGGCAAGAGCTTGAAAACTGCAAAGTATGAAATTTAGAACATTGCTTTTCATAGTGGTTTCTAAAAGTAAATTTACAAGTTTCACGTTGTGTACCTTTAGTATAGTTTCATTAGTGCTTTATTTGGAAGAAAAAGCAGAACGCCCAATTAAAAAATAGGCCTAGATGTCAACTTTCCAGGGGTCAAGTGTCCTTCCTTCCCCAAATGCGGACGCTTCTGCTCGTGCTCAACAGCCTCACAAGATATCGCCTCAATAGACTTGCTGTCATGTTGAAAACTAAGTAGGTAAGTAGCTAGGTAAGTGTGTTGAAAACTGAGTAGGTAAGTAGCTGGATAGGTAAGTAAGTAAGTAAGCAAATGTGTATATAAGTAAGTATGCGAGTGAGTAAATCCTAAGTATGCCCTTTATTTTAATCTGAAAGCCTAGGTCTATATGCATTACATCGTATTCGTATAGCCTACGTATGTACTGTAGCTTACACGTGCATTTCAAAAATAAACTATAACAGTAGCAGATTAAAAAGCCACACATACAGAACAACAAATTTTTATAATAGCTTGCTGGAGACTAATTGACTCACCTACTCTGAGCTGTTTTGAACTGATATCTACTGAAATACCTACTATACAAATCTCACAAAACGCCAGAACGGGAGACTTGCTTCTTTCGGCCTTTGATCTTGCTTTTCTTCGAGAAACGATGCACAAGTTCTTTGTAGCAATTAGGCCTACAGAAAGCTGAATCCTTCCCGCATGCAGGAAAGCACAACTACAGGCCGACAGAAGCATGTTTTCCCATTCCGCAGTTTTTTGAGAATTATTAGCTTGTGTGCAAAAATGGACCATATTTTATTTACCAGTTAACTAATAAAATTAGATAAAATTATACTCACACAAATTCCAGTTCGCTTGTGATGTCATTCGGTGGAGTCCATTTGAAGGTTTTATTCGACCATTTAGCATGCTCGTGATGGTCATGTCCGGCATGGCGAACGCTCCGAGCCCTCATTGCAGGGTTGTACTGGCAAACAGCGCTCTGAAATGAAGACATATGCACCAATCGCTAGGTTGGTCGTTGAGTTGGCGGGTCAGTGAGTCAGTAAATGAGTCGGTTAGTGAGTCAGTAAATGAGTCACTTAGTGAGTCAGTGAGTGAGTGTGTGAGTGAGTGAGTGAGTCAGTCAGTCAGTCATATGTACGTGCTGCTTGAAACTATTCCTGTCCTATAGTGGTATAATCTCACGTTCTCACTGACTGACTCATCTCGCTTTACAAATGGTCAGATACGATACGATACGATACGACTGAGTACCTCTGTGAATGACGGACGATTAAATATATAGATTCACGGGAATTCTCACGGGACTCAAACGATGATTTTAATATTTTGCACGTTGCGGATTAAAAATTCCGCAGAGTTACCACACCTTCTATAAGACCTTCACCATCCAGCTTCTCCTCTTTTTTCCATCTCACTTTCACCCGTCTCCAGTGACTGCACTCGCCGCCTCAAGTTCTCCAATTGATCCATTTCTCACACTGCATCTCGACCATGCAACGAACTCCTCTCTGAATTATTACGCCTATTCCACCAAAACCGCATGCAGTCTACCATATGGTACATGTACCACCGACATCTGCACCATGCTCCACTTCTTGTCACCATACACGATTTCCATCCCAATTTGAAGTCTACTCTAGACTCTTCAAGAATCCATATATTATTATATCCGGATTCATCCGACCCACAATGATGAAGAAAGCGATGATGATGATGATGATGATGATGATGATGATGATGATGATGATGATGATGATGATAATGATGATGAAGGAGAAGAAGAAGACGACGACGACAATGATGATGATGATGACGACATTGATGATGATGATGAAGATAGTGGTGACGATGATGACGACGATGATGATGATGATGATGATGACGATGACGACGACGATGATGATGACGATGACAATGACGATGACGATGATGATGATGACGACGACGATATTGACAGACTATAGTTAAGAGCATACTTTATAATTTTCTCATTTTCCACATCCGCTGTATCGTATAATCAGTGGCGTAACAATAGGGTAGACTGGGTAGACAAAGTCTAGGGGCCCCCGAGTGTAGAGGCCCCAGAGGGGCCCCCGAGTTCCTAGTTACGCGACTGTGTACGTGATAATACATTTCAATATTCACATTTTGTCTAGGGGCCCCCGAGTTCCTAGTTACGCCACTGCATATAATAGGCCTATACTATAAGAACGAAACAGTGGCTATATAAAAATGAAAAATAATAATAAGCGACAGAGAAATAATCCTCCGCAAAATAAAGTCTTTTCTGTATAACGATTGGCAATCTAAAGAAGAGACACGTACAGCTTCTTTGTTGAAGCAGTTGAGCGTCTTAATATCACGATCACCGTTGTTATCAAAGGTCCCGTATGAAAACGAATCAACACCTGGCTTCCTCGCTTCGACAAAGAAACCCATGAAGCGGATCGTCGCTTGTGTCGACTTCACTGTGACTGGTTGTCGCAAAAAATATGATAAAAATAGGCTGAATCCACTGCAAACCATGTCATCGTAGCTTAAAATTTACTTGTATATAGGCATATGTATTATACCACGAATGATTACTGGTGTGAACCTATTCACACTGTCAATTCTATTGCTGGTTCAAATAAAAGTGTTGATTGACTGATTGATTTGACTTGATTGATCGATTAATTTGACTTGATTGATTGATTGATTGATACTATACACGACTGTGAGCGGGCTGCACCTCATGCAGTCACGGGACCTGCAGGTGTTGCTGTTCTAAACCAAATTAAAGAAAGTTTATGAGCACACTCTCATCTGCGGAATTTAGGAACATTTCAATTACGTCTTCAGAGATCGCCACAGCAAAACTCCGTCACTGGTCGCACTCTGCCAGTGCCAGTCCCAAGCATGAGTAAAGGAGGAGGGTGACACTAATCATCCTGGATATATGGCATTGTCGTTAAACATGTAACAATAAGCCACTCAACGGTTAATGCGATGCGTTCGCTTAATTATCCACAACGAATGCACTATAATTTTTGATTGCCATAATTTTAGAATGTTGAAAATTGTGATTATAATCAGGAATAGGTGTAGGCATATACAATGCATATACAATGCATATAGAATGCATATATACCGTCAATAGGTTGAGTTGTGTCGTAGCAGTTTGCGCTGAGACTGATGCTGAACGGAGCGACATCTGTCTTAGGAGCTGTTCCGTTGTGAGAAGGAATCATCGTCTGACAGATGTTCCAGTATTCCAGCGGAACCCCTTCCGGATGTGTCCACACCACCACAGTCAAACACGAAAGAACAGTCAGCAGTCGCTTAACCATCGTCCGTGTGTCAGGTTGTTCGGTGGCTCAAGTTTTCTGTGCAGATCTATGATATTGTATATATATATATATACATGTAGCCTATTATAGTCCTAAACAAATAACAAATACCATGCGACACATAGGCCTAACTCCTGTTCTCAAATAACTTAACTGGCTTTAAATCCATCATAGCATCCATTATAAACTTGCAATGCATCTCTAACTGGCATTGTGATGATTTTTTAAGGAGTGAGATTTGCTATCCAACAATTTTGTCATTCTTGGTCGCCCCACTTTGTCTGCTTTCATCACAGTTATTGGTAGGCCTACCTCTGACAGGCCTGTGGTTCTGTCTATTAGTAGGCTAATAAAGCTAGATTTTTATTTCTCGCATTTGCTATTGCACCGCTTGAAGCTCACTACTCAGAGGCGCTCCCGACTACGGCGCGGACACTGCACTGAAATTTCACGCCAAAGCGCACGAGCAATTGCGAGTGAAAGACTTGTTCAGAATCCCTGCAATATGCCTATGAGCTTACTTCCAACTCATGACTGAAACCCGAACAGCCATTGTATTTTTATTGTACTCCTGCGCCCCCACACCGACATCATCATCACGATTACCACCGCAATAGCATGCTATCTCCTTGACTTGGCCTCTATATATACGGATTTTGACCTGGAAATGGAAGGACCAAAGCAATCTGACTTTTGCGGACTTGATTTTGATATCGCGCCTAGCTGTGAATAAGCTGATTCCAGTGCCGGCGCTGGGGTACCGGAGGCCCCCCCCCAAAAAAACCTTGAGGCCCCCATGCCTTGAGCTGTCATTTCAGCAAAAAATTCTCATAATATAAGTGCTGAAAGACATGTATAAGACTTCAATAAATGTCCCCTACCAATTGTTAGATTTTTCGGAATTTCCATGCTGTGATGGTATAATTTTAAGCTGTCGTCTTTGCAAAAATTCCTCATTTTTTAAAGCTGTTAGTCGTGGTTTAGGACTTCAGAATTTCCCCCTCCATTGTTTAAATTTGTCCGATTTGCTAACTGTAATGGTAGCATTTATAGGTTGTCATCTTCAAAAAAAGTCATCATTATTGATGGGCAGTGGATGATACTTATGAAATGTTTATGAAATATTGGGGATACAAGGATTCCGTCCCAACCACAAATTGTGGAGTCGTGCCCCTGTCCACACCCCCAAAGTCTCCTCTTTGGTTGAAGCATAATGCTCTATTGGTTTGCGTAATAATATTTTGTATGCTTTGCATTAAAACATAGTTCGGTGCGTGGTTTCAGGAATGAAAGGTATAATTACCAGCTACATTTGAGACCCCTTGCAAACTTGAGATCAGACACATACCAAGAACATCTGGGACCCTACAGTACAGGCTTTAATGTTTTGGTCTCACGCAGGTTTTATTTTGAGGCCTCATCCAAATAGCAATTAGAATAAGTTACAATTTATAAAAGTTGTGTTTGAGAAAGTGGACGAAACTGCCTTCAGAGTTACCTAGTTTAAATGGCTTTATACTTACGCCCAAAATCAGTATGATATTATTTTGCATTAGGTCTGCTATGGCAGTGCCATATGGTTAGTTGAGGCATGCACCAGACCGGATCTGTACAGTCACAAATAGGCATAGTGACCAGCAAAATTTGGGGGCCCCTTTCAAACTCTAATGGCTTTATATGTACGCCCAAAATCAGTATGATATTTGCATTAGGTCTGCATGCTGTGGCAGTGCCATATGATTAGTTGAGGCATGCACCAGACCGGATCTGTACAGTCACAAATATATGCATAACATTTGACCAGTTAAATTTGGGGGCCCCTTTCAACTCGGGGGGCCCCCCCCGGCCGGGGGGTACGGGGGGTGCTAGCGCCGGCACTGGCTGATTCTCCCGACGTATAGTTTTTATAGGCGCTGAGAAATTTTATAAAAAATATACATTAGGGGCCTACATTTCCTGTTTACTTTGCTCTATATCCTAAGTTTTCAGTATAGGCTATACCTGTGACTTTATTACACTTCTGTACACGTGGAACGCACCGCACATGTATGTAGGAGCCATACTTCAGTGATGTCAGGTTTAAAGGTGGAATGGTCGAGGCAAGGCCAAGGATAAATACGGAATTTCATTGTTGTAAAGTCGATTAAAACATCCAGCGTTCTATATTACCTATTAGTAGTCTACACTGCATGGGTGAATGTAGGCTTTTTATGTAGCCTATAGGCCATTGCAAGAGGCGAAATATGATCCGATGATACGTGAACTAGCATAGATTTCCATAAATACGGGACCTACAATCCTACATGATTATAGGCTATGCGAACAGTTTATTCAGTTTGTTTATTTTGGCTTTAATTAGCAACGGATATTGATGGCTGATCATATGAAGATAACATGAACAGTTTATTCATCCATTTAGCTCTCTTCGTGGACATAATATTATTATACATAGTGCCTATACATTAAGTGGCGTGTAGAGATGTATGAATGTATGTACTATATGTATGCATACATGTATGATTGTATGTAGGCCTATGTCTCTGACGTACGATAACAGTACGAAACAATATGCCCGCACAAATTCTGGCATGGAACAATATTAGCAGGACAAAACTTCAGACAGGACAAAACTTCTGACAGGGCAAAATTTCCGACAAGGCAAAATTCTGGTACTGCAAAAATTATAGCAGGTAAAAATTCTGTCATATGCCAAGGTCGAGAAGATAAAGGCACAATATCAACGATCACATATGTGATCTTTATTAGTCACGTTTCAACCGAAAGAACAGCAAGGTTTGTTAATCTCTGTTGTAACTTGGAAAATGCCTGGCCAATTGCCTACAGGATTCCACCAGCTTCATTCTGATTAGAGAACTTTCGTACTAGGTCTATATAATTATAGGCCCACGTCACTTAGGCTGGTATCGTTAAAAGAATCTGAAGAACTGCGATCTACGGCCAAAGGTCAAAGCTTTCTTTAGTCCTGCAGTGGGCCAGGTTGGTTGTATACAGTTTGTCTCGAGACATACATGTATACTTGTACATACATGTATACTTGTATAGTTGTATACACAGACAAGCAGACGCAGACAAACAGCTGGCAGGGCACTGGGACGATCGATACGAGTGCAGAGTTTGGTTGCTTGTCGACTCGCATCGCCATTGCCATTGGTGACTGGGTGAAAGCTGCTGGGTCTGCCTCTGTTCAACGCATGCAGACTGAAACAGCGGAGCAGAGAGTGGACTTCGCCGGGCGACAATGGTCGACCTGTGGCCGAATACCACCGGAAGGGAGAGAGGTCGAGAGAGGTTTAATTGAGAGAGATACTGAGGCACATAATATTATGTAGGCCTACATTCATGTAGATGAAATTAAGTTGGACAGTCAAAGGATAAAAATAGGACAAACGATGAAGATGGACGGTTGTATGCCGTGCCCCTTTAGTCGACCTTCCTGCCATGTCTTTAGAAAGCGATAGTTAAAGAACCATTTTATAAGGAGCCGGTGTAAAAGGGCGGTTGAAGTAGGCCAGCTGTGTTCATTCCAGCCATGCCTCTTCTACCGCAGAACTGAACAGGGGAGGACGGTGACAGTCGTGACCCAAACAGCTGTGACACAAAAATAATCTGCAATGTAGTATGATCTCGAAGTGCAGAGCACTTTGCCCCTTGAATTGTTTACACGTCACCGAAAGTAGGTCAATGCTTTTAACTTTTATTCGTTGGTCGTTGATCGATCAGCTTCGGTCAACGCTCGCTTTTACACAGTCGAAAGTCGAATCTGTCGGTCGTATGAACAATGCACTTTGAAATAAAATGTAGACTATGCCTAATAGATTTCTATCACATGAATAGCGTATCAGTATTGTGGAATACATGGGCGGAGACTTAAGAGAGGACAGGGGAGGTCCCCCTCAATGGATGTGGTGGGGAGACGGCCCATGCATTTGTCCCCTCCCCCAATCTGTAATCGGTAACACTTGACGAAACACACGGTGAACAGCAAACGACGAGACGAGGTGATGACTAAAAAAGGTCCAAAACTTTTTGCAGCGAAAATTAAGATTTTCGATCGACATTAAAAAAGGTCGTCAGAAATTTTTGCCGTCAAAAAGATGGAAAATTTTCGTGGGCGTCTCAGCCGTTCGTCCGCCCAAAATCTTCGGCCGCCTTTTCGTCCCCCGCAAGTCTTCGCCCATGGTGGAATACGGTTAATTGTTCTATTTAGGAATTTTAGGCACACTGGAATGACATCCCCAGATAACGATGTTGTAGTGTAGTGTAGGCATGCCCGACTCAGACCAGGTCTATTTCTGTTCAGCAGCGGATCATACGGCAGAGGATCGAGACGAAGAAAATGCGGTCAGGCGCCGCCCTCCCCTCATCTCAAACTTTGCCTCTGTACGATCTATAGATATCAGTCTTCAAAATCCGAACTTCGCTTCCGCTTATCTTTGTTTCTTCACATTCGTGCCGAGCTTAGGCCTACTTCCTGTTTGTGTTGATCAGGGCTGTACTGGTAAATTTTGAGGTGAATACACACTGACCGGGAGAAAAAAGGACCTATTTTGACCCCGAAATTTCTCACCACCTTTTTTTAGTCATTTGGCAAAAATCTCGGGAATATTTTTTTAGTCATTCCTTGCAAAATAGGCCGACTCTTAAACAGCCGCGTGCGCCCTGATTTCCTAGCGTGTTCGGTGTACCTGCTTTTTACCCGCGTATGCACTACTTTTCAAGAGGTGAGTATATACGATGCCGTTTTCCCCCGGAGGTGAGTACACGCTGTATACTCGCGTATACCCTCGTGTACAGTCCTAGAGGGTGTGGTGGAAGAGAACAATGCATGTTGAGGCAATTAAAGAACTCTTCAACAGTCATGTCATGTTATGTCACTACGCCGACGTCGCTTCGCGACGAATGGAGAGTGCGGATGAAGAGAGAATGGAGGGTGTGGAGGAAGAGAGCAAATGGAGGGTGTGGAGGAAGAGAGCGATTGGAGGGTGTGGAGGAAGAGAGCGAATGGAGGGTGTGGAGGAAGAGAGCGATTGGAGGGTGTGGAGGAAGAGAGCGAATGGAGGGTGTGGAGGAAGAGAGCGAATGGAGGGTGTGGAGGAAGAGAGCGAATGGAGGGTGTGGAGGAAGAGAGCGAATGGAGGGTGTGGAGGAAGAGAGCAAATGGAGGGTGTGGAGGAAGAGAGCGAATGGAGGGTGTGGAGGAAGAGAGCGAATGGAGGGTGTGGAGGTAGAGAGCGAATGGAGGGTGTGGAGGAAGAGAGCGAATGGAGGGTGTGGAGGAAGAGAGTGAATGGAGGGTGTGGAGGAAGAGAGCGAATGGAGGGGTGGAGGAAGAGAGCGAATGGAGGGTGTGGAGGAAGAGAGCAAATGGAGGGTGTGGAGGAAGAGAGCGATTGGAGGGTGTGGAGGAAGAGAGCGAATGGAGGGTGTGGAGGAAGAGAGCGAATGGAGGGTGTGGAGGAAGAGAGCGATTGGAGGGTGTGGAGGAAGAGAGCGAATGGAGGGTGTGGAGGAAGAGAGCGAATAGAGGGTGTGGAGGAAGAGAGCGAATGGAGGGTGTGGAGGAAGAGAGCGAATGGAGGGTGTGGAGGAAGAGAGCGAATGGAGGGTGTAAAGGAAGAGAGCGAATGGAGGGTGTGGAGGAAGAGAGCGAATGGAGGGTGTGGAGGAAGAGAGCGAATGGAGGGGTGGAGGAAGAGAGCAAATGGAGGGTGTGGAGGAAGAGAGCAAATGGAGGGTGTGGAGGAAGAGAGCGAATGGAGGGTGTGGAGGAAGAGAGCGAATGGAGGGTGTGGAGGAAGAGAGCGAATGGAGGGTGTGGAGGAAGAGAGCGATTGGAGGGTGTGGAGGAAGAGAGCGAATGGAGGGTGTGGAGGAAGAGAGCGAATAGAGGGTGTGGAGGAAGAGAGCGAATGGAGGGTGTGGAGGAAGAGAGCGAATGGAGGGTGTGGAGGAAGAGAGCGAATGGAGGGTGTGGAGGAAGAGAGCGAATAGAGGGTGTGGAGGAAGAGAGCGAATGGAGGGTGTGGAGGAAGAGAGCGAATGGAGGGTGTGGAGGAAGAGAGCGAATGGAGGGTGTGGAGGAAGAGAGCGATTGGAGGGGTGGAGGAAGAGAGCAAATGGAGGGTGTGGAGGAAGAGAGCGAATGGAGGGTGTGGAGGAAGAGAGCGAATGGAGGGTGTGGAGGAAGAGAGCGATTGGAGGGTGTGGAGGAAGAGAGCGAATGGAGGGTGTGGAGGAAGAGAGCGAATGGAGGGTGTGGAGGAAGAGAGTGATTGGAGGGGTGGAGGAAGAGAGCAAATGGAGGGTGTGGATGAAGAGAGCGAATGGAGGGTGTGGAGGAAGAGAGCGAATGGAGGGTGTGGAGGAAGAGAGCGAATGGAGGGTGTGGAGGAAGAGAGCGAATGGAGGGTGTGGAGGAAGAGAGCGAATGGAGGGTGTGGAGGAAGAGAGCGAATGGAGGGTGTGGAGGAAGAGAGCGAATGGAGGGTGTGGAGGAAGAGAGCGAATGGAGGGTGTGGAGGAAGAGAGCGAATGGAGGGTGTGGAGGAAGAGAGCGAATGGAGGGTGTGGAGGAAGAGAGCGAATGGAGGGTGTGGAGGAAGAGAGCGAATTGAGGGTGTGGAGGTAGAGAGCGAATGGAGGGTGTGGAGGAAGAGAGCGAATGGAGGGTGTGGAGGAAGAGAGTGAATGGAGGGTGTGGAGGAAGAGAGCGAATGGAGGGGTGGAGGAAGAGAGCAAATGGAGGGTGTGGAGGAAGAGAGCAAATGGAGGGTGTGGAGGAAGAGAGCGATTGGAGGGTGTGGAGGAAGAGAGCGAATAGAGGGTGTGGAGGAAGAGAGCGAATGGAGGGTGTGGAGGAAGAGAGCGAATGGAGGGTGTGGAGGAAGAGAGCGAATGGAGGGTGTGGAGGAAGAGAGCGATTGGAGGGGTGGAGGAAGAGAGCGAATGGAGGGTGTGGAGGAAGAGAGCGAATGGAGGGTGTGGAGGAAGAGAGCAAATGGAGGGTGTGGAGGAAGAGAGCGAATGGAGGGTGTGGAGGAAGAGAGCGAATGGAGGGTGTGGAGGAAGAGAGCGAATGGAGGGGTGGAGGAAGAGAGCAAATGGAGGGTGTGGAGGAAGAGAGCAAATGGAGGGTGTGGAGGAAGAGAGCGAATGGAGGGTGTGGAGGAAGAGAGCGAATGGAGGGTGTGGAGGAAGAGAGCGAATGGAGGGTGTGGAGGAAGAGAGCGATTGGAGGGTGTGGAGGAAGAGAGCGAATGGAGGGTGTGGAGGAAGAGAGCGAATAGAGGGTGTGGAGGAAGAGAGCGAATGGAGGGTGTGGAGGAAGAGAGCGAATGGAGGGTGTGGAGGAAGAGAGCGAATGGAGGGTGTGGAGGAAGAGAGCGAATAGAGGGTGTGGAGGAAGAGAGCGAATGGAGGGTGTGGAGGAAGAGAGCGAATGGAGGGTGTGGAGGAAGAGAGCGATTGGAGGGGTGGAGGAAGAGAGCAAATGGAGGGTGTGGAGGAAGAGAGCGAATGGAGGGTGTGGAGGAAGAGAGCGAATGGAGGGTGTGGAGGAAGAGAGCGAATGGAGGGTGTGGAGGAAGAGAGCGATTGGAGGGGTGGAGGAAGAGAGCGAATGGAGGGTGTGGAGGAAGAGAGCGAATGGAGGGTGTGGAGGAAGAGAGCAAATGGAGGGTGTGGAGGAAGAGAGCGAATGGAGGGTGTGGAGGAAGAGAGCGAATGGAGGGTGTGGAGGAAGAGAGCGAATGGAGGGGTGGAGGAAGAGAGCAAATGGAGGGTGTGGAGGAAGAGAGCAAATGGAGGGTGTGGAGGAAGAGAGCGAATGGAGGGTGTGGAGGAAGAGAGCGAATGGAGGGTGTGGAGGAAGAGAGCGAATGGAGGGTGTGGAGGAAGAGAGCGATTGGAGGGTGTGGAGGAAGAGAGCGAATGGAGGGTGTGGAGGAAGAGAGCGAATAGAGGGTGTGGAGGAAGAGAGCGAATGGAGGGTGTGGAGGAAGAGAGCGAATGGAGGGTGTGGAGGAAGAGAGCGAATGGAGGGTGTGGAGGAAGAGAGCGAATAGAGGGTGTGGAGGAAGAGAGCGAATGGAGGGTGTGGAGGAAGAGAGCGAATGGAGGGTGTGGAGGAAGAGAGCGATTGGAGGGGTGGAGGAAGAGAGCGAATGGAGGGTGTGGAGGAAGAGAGCGAATGGAGGGTGTGGAGGAAGAGAGCGAATGGAGGGTGTGGAGGAAGAGAGCGAATGGAGGGTGTGGAGGAAGAGAGCGAATGGAGGGTGTGGAGGAAGAGAGCAAATGGAGGGTGTGGAGGAAGAGAGCAAATGGAGGGTGTGGAGGAAGAGAGCAAATGGAGGGTGTGGAGGAAGAGAGCGAATGGAGGGTGTGGAGGAAGAGAGCGAATGGAGGGTGTGGAGGAAGAGAGCGATTGGAGGGTGTGGAGGAAGAGAGCGAATGGAGGGTGTGGAGGAAGAGAGCGAATAGAGGGTGTGGAGGAAGAGAGCGAATGGAGGGTGTGGAGGAAGAGAGCGAATGGAGGGTGTGGAGGAAGAGAGCGAATGGAGGGTGTGGAGGAAGAGAGCGAATAGAGGGTGTGGAGGAAGAGAGCGAATGGAGGGTGTGGAGGAAGAGAGCGAATGGAGGGTGTGGAGGAAGAGAGCGAATGGAGGGTGTGGAGGAAGAGAGCGATTGGAGGGGTGGAGGAAGAGAGCAAATGGAGGGTGTGGAGGAAGAGAGCGAATGGAGGGTGTGGAGGAAGAGAGCGATTGGAGGGTGTGGAGGAAGAGAGCGAATGGAGGGTGTGGAGGAAGAGAGCGAATGGAGGGTGTGGAGGAAGAGAGCGATTGGAGGGGTGGAGGAAGAGAGCAAATGGAGGGTGTGGAGGAAGAGAGCGATTGGAGGGTGTGGAGGAAGAGAGCGAATGGAGGGTGTGGAGGAAGAGAGCGAATGGAGGGTGTGGAGGAAGAGAGCGATTGGAGGGTGTGGAGGAAGAGAGCGATTGGAGGGTGTGGAGGAAGAGAGCGAATGGAGGGTTAAACGGAGGAAATGCGGTCAAGCGCCGCTCTCCCCTCATCTCAAACTTTGCCTCTGTACGATCTATAGATATCAGTCTTCAAAATCCGAACTTCGCTTCCGTTTATCTTTGTTTCTTCACATTCGTGCCGAGCTTAGGCCTACATCCTGTTTGTGTTGAATTGTTGATCCCACAACTATTCAGGTGCCATCCATTGTTATTACTTACGATGTCACCTATCTATAGGCTTATAGAAATTTGCTTATGACGCAATAGGCTATGCATAATCCACACAATCTTACACATAATAATATTATCCATAATCCAATATAGCCATGGGCAGAGACCTAGGGGGGACAGGGGGGACGGTCCCCCCAATGGAGGTGTTGGGGGGATGGCATCAATTTTTTGCGGCGAAAATAGAAAATTTCGTCAAGATTTGGCCGGATGACTAAAAAAAGGTCATCAACTTTTTTGGCCGCGAAAATATAATTTTTTTCGAGATTTCTTCGGGCTGGAAATTTTTCTACGACACTCAGCTATTCGTCCATCAGAAAATCTCGCGTCTTTCCGCCCCCCCCCCAGTCTCGGCCCAGGTCTCCGCCTATGAATATAGCCATTGTTTTAGCGGTAGGCCAAACAAGTTTAATCGCCCGACCAGTACAACCATCTTTATAGTATAGATCGTAGGAGATACACGTGCGTCATGTGTGACTGGAAGCCTGCAGTGCAACGTGTCAACGGTGTCACGTACGCATTCAAGCTGCGACAGATCTTGAGGCGTATTTCGGGACGCGCCTAATAAGACGAGCAGCATCCAGTGATGAAGGGCAATAATAATGTTAGAGCAAGGATCAAGCCTACCACGCATGATTGAGCAGCAGTTGACCATGTTCTCAATCGCATATTTTTCGTAAAGGCGAACCATTCAGCCTGATTCAGGGTACAAAGATAACTAGACATTTCTGCTTAGTTATACTTGTCATCTCTATTATAGCTATAGAAACTTGCATCACGCAATATAGCCTATTGCAGGCCAAAAATCTTGCCAGTAGGATTATCGTATAGGTCCATTATCTATAGGCCTACCTCTATAGCAATCGTTTTACCGCTAGACCTAACAGCAGGAGTTGAGTTAAAAACTAGGCTATATATGCTCTAGGTTCGGTTAAAAGTGCAAGTTTATTGTCCCAGTTCACTCTGTGCAAAAATTGCAGCTAATCGAGCAAGTTGGACACTTCATTTGTAGTAGGGCGATTTTGATAATAAGGAAAAAATAATAGTGGGCTAAATTTTGTTTTCAATAAGTTTACACAGCTGCTCCTTGACAGGTCATTCAATGATCTTTTGCATAACATGAGGTGGTCATGAACTCATGACCATCGAGGTAATAGAAGAACGATCATGACTCACGAAGAAGACAAACCAGGGATTACCAGTTCAACTCTCTGCAGCTGTAGGTCCTACGTCTAATTCGGTGCGAAACTTGTCAGAACAATCAGAGTTTTCGGCGAACAGCTGGCTCCCTTCTGGTCCCTCAACTCGACCACTGCCCTGCTTGCTACCAGAGGAGCTGCAGGTGCTGTTGAGCCATGGCACGAAGTCAGAATTATAAGCCGTCCATCAGCACGACGGGACGGTTATCTTTAACGTTAAGGGTGCAGCACTGCAGTCGGCTCACGCTGCTGCCGTTGACACGAAACGGAGTATCCCCTCTGAAAGCTGTCCGGGGGGATGAATTAATCTATCCCCCCGGATGGAATTAACCGGTCTATACTATCCGGGGGATAAACCATTCTATTTCTTTTTTGAAAAATGCGCATAATAAAAAAGATGTATGCTGTAATCAAAATTTAAAGTGACTCTAATTGTTTTAAGTGTCTTAAGCAATGCTCGGATAAAGGCAACTCGAATTTATTTAGTGACTCTGGGTGTTCTTAAGTGTTTTACTTGTTTTAAGTGCTCTAAAAACAGGGCAAAACAAATTATCTAGTAGGAATAAACATACCTGTTAGTGTCATTGTTCAAAACAAAGCAGATGAAAATTAATTTGCCAAAAAATACACGCGGAAGCGGTTTTTCGACTATTTATAATTTGGGGGGATACAATTAATACGGGGGATAATCTATTTCGTGACACCGTCAGTCATCATCATGATAATAGACGTAGATCTTTATTATAGGTTAGTCCCAGGCCCGCCGACAGAAATTCCGGGCCCCTGGGCTGAGCAGTCACGGGCCCATAAACTATCTTCATGCTTTTTGACCAAAAATTTCAATAAAAACAAATAGAATTTTAAAAGGGTGGATAGGCTACGAATGAACGAAAATGCATACATTTATGATTTTAATAAGTTCTTGATGCTAAGAATTTAATTTTCAAATATATGGTAATCAAAAAGCAGCCTTTCTGGATTTAACTGCAGTAAAATCGTTTATAATATTCTGGTATAGTTCTGCATTTTGTCAGCGAATCTTAAAATTGCACTTACAAAATGCTCTTTCCTCATCGCCTGGAAAATTGTCCGGATGTCTTGCAAGATCGTTTCTTATATATATATATATATATATATATATATATATTTATATATATATATATATATATATATATAATATCATAGCAGCCTACAAGTGTAGGTGGGGCCCTGGCGGTAGAGTGCCAAGGTCAAAACCAAGCCTTTTTACAGCTCTATAAAATTCCAGCATGTTCATAAGTCTTGTTTATAATGTCATCTTTTGGAATAACGATGCTAAACACCACAAATTTCAATTTCATCCATTCGGTTATATGATTACTAGAATCAACCGATGTAGCTTATAGGACTGATTACAGGCTCTGATTTATCTTCTATTGAGATTTGGATTTGAAATAGCCTAGTCTGCGACTATCAACTTTGCCTTTTCAAACCTATTCGCTTTATATTTTCGTTTTGGTGCTCCAAATTTGTGTTTATATTCCATCGTTACGAAAGAAATTTATCATTTATTGATTTGTTTATAAACTTTATATCTATGATTGAAATCGGACAATGCATAATTTAGCAGAAGAGCGTTCTGAGACGAAAGTGGACTGGACGTGTTAGTTGGCAAAAAACTGATAACTAAGGTAATTGACAGTTGCTTGAAACTTGAGCAGTTCTTGTATACATAATTATAATGTGACAGTATAATATTATAAGGCTATATGTAAAATTCTAAAATTCAAAAACTTTGCATAGACTAAGTCACATTATAACTTATAAGTGAGTATATATAGCCTGGGCCCTCAGTCCGCAATCAACATATAAAAATTTTAAATTCAGTGTAGCCCGGGCCCCCTCCGGGCCCCTAAAAGTCGCCGGGCCCCTGGGCATTTGCCCCCCTTGCCCCCCTCTCGGCGGGCCTGGTTAGTCCTACTCCACTACAGAATCTATTGTTTTTGACCCAAACAAATATAGAGTTACAAATTTATATACTAAACCTTTCGGGTTGGTCCTCTCTTCGACTAGCGTCTAGTGAAAAGTAGGTTGTTCTTGGAACTTCTTAGTACACGTTGGATGACAGTTGACTCAAATGCTATAGGTTCTTCTCATCTGTTGCCTATGTTGAGCCTACTTCACGTTCGCAATTGTCGTTAGGCCTATATGACGACTGTCTTTCGCTCTAACTGGACAATTACCTACAATGCAGCCGTTATGTAGGCTATTATATGCACGAGCCTTGTTGTTTGCCCGCTTTCAATGTTTACTTCTAAACTGCGTAAGGAGGACGTTGATACTCCATAGTCTACCATAATTACAGCTATTAAAGAATTAGATCTACAATTATTACGTGACGCTAATGAACCTGCACTAAAATGCCTTGGAACTAGCGTAGCCAACATGTTTAGGTCTATTTGACATTCGGGGTGGGGGGGAAGGTCGGCGCCAAAAACATAAATTTTTCAAGCAACACCAGGTAGCCTACCTCAGCTAGTTTTGCATAAATATGTAGCTTAATAATTAGAAACTTGCTATTATTTTTTATTTTTTATATAAATTTCTGATGGCTCCATGCGACCTCTAGCATATTGTAAGGCGGGTCGCCTTACAATATGCTAGAGGTCGACCAACACAGGGGTTACGACCCCAGGTTGAGAACCGCTGTTCTAAAGTAACATGTAAAAACACAATAATAGCCTTTAACAATGTCAAAAGGGTCCAATACTGACCACATCCTTTTATTAACAGGACAAACTGGCTTTCATAAAATCAAAACATTCAATCGCATCATAATAATTTTGCTGTGTAAAGCGGTTAAAGTCAGAGTGCTTCATAAGCCATTTAGATATTCACCACAAATACTTTTGCCCATAATACACCTGTAAATAACAAATTTTCCTTGAATTGCTTTTCCTCCATGTCTGTGTAGTGTGTACGTGAATACATTTAGTATAAAAATAAACGATATGATGCGTAAATGTTTTCAATGATCTCGAGACATCTAAAAACATTCATTTATGGACATAATTTAGGCATCTCTTTTAACCATTTACCGACCGGTGGTATAGGATTTCCATACCATTTACTACGCTGTGGTCAGTAAAGGGGGTTAAACGGAGTCAACAGATCAAAAGCTCGGTCATCTCTAGGGATGCAATCAAGACATCTCTAGGGATGCAATCAAGACATCTCTAGGGATGCAATCAAGACATCTCTAGGGATGCAATCAAGGCATCTCTGGGGATGAAATGAAAACATCTCTAGGGATGCAATCAAGACATCTCTAGGGATGCAATCAAGACAAGATCCATGTCAAAGAATAACATTATGAATTCATCCTGAATGCAGCACTCTATCAAAACTTTCAAAGTAATAAAATGATCAATTACATTATACTTAGTATGCATAATGCAATACATTTAAATATTATTACATTGTACTTAACCCTTTACCCGTTCATTTTTAAATTTTAAGCCCGTTTTCAGCGGATATTCTCGGGGCAAACGGGTAAAAGATTAATATGCATAATGCAATAAATTTAAATATTATTACATTATACTTAATATGCATAATGCAATAAATTTAAATATTATTACACTATATTCAATATGCATAATGCAATAAATTTAAATATTATTACATTATATTCAATATGCATAATGCAACAAATTTAAATATTATTACATTACACTTAATATGCATAATGCAATAAATTTAAATATTATTACATTATACTTAATATGCATAATGCAATAAATTTAAATATTATTACATTATACTTAATATGCATTATGCAAGAAATTTAAATAAATTACTTCGCATCGCAATCTGCCAACGATTGAGCCGTGATTTTGCTGGCAGTTGAAAAACACCGAGCTTCCATTTTTACTCGTAAAAGAGAAAGAAGTGCTAAAAAATATTTAAAACCTTTCAGGAAGTCATGTACAGCGCCAACAAAGGCATGGAACAAAAGAAAAGCGGATAATGTAGCTGCTAAGCAAGAAGATAAATGGCCGATATAGCACATGTATGCAAAGGTCCGTACAGCACTCCAAACAATTAGTGATAAGATAACCAAACCTATAATTATTGTGTATGCAATGTTAAGAAAAACAAACTTGTACAGTAATATTAGGCTTAACATAGTTTTAAACTGTCACACTGACATATAAAGTTAACTACAGTGATTGCAGCCACTGGAATTAAGTACGTAATTATGTCTGAATGCTGAATCTCAGACACTATACACCTCAAATAGAAAAGCAGGAATCTGACAATAGTTGCCTACAAACCTGAATTTAAGTATCAGTCAGATCAGCATCATCATTAAAAGAACACAGACATTTTAAAGCAATTTACTGTAACACCTGATTTACACGGAACATATAAAAATTCACTTACAGTACAGTATTCACCTCAGAGCAGTGCACAAGTGCAGTGGTGCTGTTTCCCAACTTCGGTTCTCACTAACCCTCCTTCTAAAGGGGCAATGGAGTTTCTGTGAAAAACGCCAGAGCATCACCACTGACGTACGTAAGAAAAAATTCTTTTAAATCTAAAGCAGTGTAGAAATGGTCACAACACTGCAGCTGAATACAAGAACGTTACTCATCATTACAACAAAGAGTCAACCGGAAGAAAAGACCAGTGCCATTGTCAAATGATTCATTGTTAAGGATGCTTTGTTCAGAAAAAGTGAGCAACCACTGCACTAGTACCACAGAAAACGAGGTATACAGCCAGATAAGCACGCATCATGAAACTGTTCTCCCGCTAATAGTCTACTATGCCCCTCAATTAACAAGAGGCACCGTCAGAAACCGCTGGGCATCATCAACTGTCACAGGACACCTGATTTACGAGGTACATCGATGCAATCATCTATGGGTATTGGGTAATTCCTACTTTCAAGCACCAGCATCTCTTCCAAAAATCGTATAGGCCTACTATCGTCAAATCAATGCAAAACATAATGACTCCAGCAAAGCAAGTAAAAGTGACGGGAGTAACCTAGTACTTCAGAATCGCATAAAACACTTACTGCTACTCATTTACCGACCAAAATGCAGTACATTGTATTGGCAATTAGTGACACTACACCTTTGGTCTGTAAAGGGTCAATCCTTCAACAACCAAAGGGATCATTAATTAATCAGTAGCATTTATTACACACTGGTCACTGCAGTGTAAAACACCACCTGCAGAAACACCACCAAAGGCCTACAATGTACCGGTACACAAACACTAAACATACAAAAGAAAATAGCACCTGCCTAGACATAAGCAAGACCCTAGCTCAAGGTGAAATACCACACAAATCAGTAACTAGCATGTAGCAACCAAAGAACACTTAGCATAGTTTTCAATGAATCATATAGTCCCACTAAGCTGCTGTTAGAACAGTTTCCCTGATCACTGGATACCTACGAATAGTAACCACAGAGGTTTTCAAAATGCTGAACAAATTGAGGCAACTGCCAACAAATTGACACTGATGAATGAATGACAGCGTCATGGCAAACAAGGCAGGAACACAGATACTTCCAAATGCACATGATTTAAACCGCAGAGAAATTTCCAACGCCAGACCGCCTAAATATTCCCAAAGATTTGCACGCATGCAAAAGACGCTTAGCTGCTTACTGTATAACACGACACCGTATAGATTTATTGAGCTCAGCTGGATCACAGGATTTAATCCATGTCAGTGAAGCATGACACAGAGGCAAGGCAAGCACATGATAAAAGACACGGCACTGTTATTGACATTCTCAGATGCATCGTCACACATGACAAAAGCAACCTAACACAATTCTTTCTTGCGGGTAAACATCAACAAGACGACATGATGCATTGTCTTTTCAGCACAGGATACAGAACAGTAGGTAACTCTCTCTCCATATGCCATTCAAGTCAGAGGTCCTTTACTATAAGAAATGTAATGTCACTAGGGCTCAGGCTCTCAGAGCAACAGCCACAATGCATGAAAAGTATGCAAAAAAATTTAAACAACAAAAAGCAAATATAAGAATGGTTTCCCACATTCTCACGCAATAGCAAAACTTGAGGATACACTTATATTTCTATAAACATGAACTTATTTAACATTTACACAAATTATGTCTTCCTAAACTTACTACATTCTTTTTCCAAAATGGATTAACAACCAGGACTTTGTGCTTCTTGGAGGAATCACGAACATTAGTTTCACCGTCAGCACAATTTTACTTATAGGTTCCTAGGGTTCTGCTATCATCAACAGCCACATAATCAACATGAAAAAAAACATAAAGAAGCAAATAGTTTGCCTTAGTTATCACATTTACACGACCGACACATCATACGAAACAAACAGCAAAGTCTGAAAGAATCCGATGCAACTAAGGATTAAATTAAATCTAAAAACAGTCATCGAGCGCAGAGCTCAAGATAAAACAGCATGAATTCAACGGACTGCAAAGAAACAACAATGCTGCCTTTTTACCGAAAGAAAAAACCACCAAGAGAATCGGTTCGTTACTGGCACTACTTTCCAAAATTATCCGAACTTCAAGTGGCTTTCTCTGGCGAATTGCAGCGATCCTGAGGCAACGGTGACTTGTGCTCATCCTGACTGGACAGGTCCGGAGAGTTAGAGGCGGCCGTACCAATCCCAGAAGAAAGGCTGCCAGTGTCCGATGGAACCCTTCCTAGCACCCGTGAGGAGCCAAGGGTTCGATGAGTGGCATTCCCCTGGACAACTATACCAGTGATGTTCTGCATTGCAGAACCCAAGCTCACTGTCGGTCCGTATGCAGCAGCCGGTCGGCCGAAATTAATGGCTGAAGTAGTCAGAAGCCTGGCACTTGGACACAGCATGGGTGGCAGTGAGGTGGCAAGACGAAAGACGTACCGTGTTGCCCCTCTCTGCGGAGCATCCCGCTGAAGGCGTGTCTTCAACAGCTGCTGGTCTGCCTGGCCAAGCGAACTGCTTTCGCCATTCAGTGACATGAAAGGCACAGCGTTGCAGATGGCAGCCTGACTGACGACAGCAACTGCCGAGTCACTGCCAACGTTGTTATGACCGTGCGGAAAAGGCATCAGATTCGGAAAGACATTCTGAGACGAGCACCCGGAACTTACGGATAGATTCTGTGGCAGGCTGCAGAAAATTACCGGACGACTTGAAGATGACATGGGCATTGTGGCTAGCTGAACAGTTGGAGGTTGGATGTTTACCTGAACTCTCTGAGAATGGCTTACAGGCTGGGAAGCAGGAGGTAGCTGCTGATTCACCTGAAACTTGGATGAATGTAACAGTGCCTGTGTGCTGAGAGACTGGCTGCCTGCACGAATCAAAGGGGATTGGCCATTTGCGTGATGAATGAAAATAGGGACTGCAGAATTTGGGGCAGTAGTAGGAGATTGATGATTTGCCATAGAAGAACTGAAACTCGGTGGAATACCTGACCCAGCAGACTGAAGAAGTACGTTTCCCTCGGGTTTTCCACCCAGCATAGCAGCACGTA
This sequence comes from Lumbricus terrestris, assembly GCA_949752735.1. Taxonomy (NCBI): domain Eukaryota; kingdom Metazoa; phylum Annelida; class Clitellata; order Crassiclitellata; family Lumbricidae; genus Lumbricus; species Lumbricus terrestris. The sequence goes on along the minus strand of OX457044.1, from coordinate 33,018,876 downwards.
AAATCTGTCCACTGTTAGGCGAAGCAGGCAGTGATTTACCATTTGATAAAGTATATCTTAGTAAACCACCCGTCATGGCAGCAGCACCCGGTGAAACTGTTCGCATGTTGCTATCCATAGTCATTGAATTGGGTTGAGATGAGCTGACAATGGATGATGATGCAGTGGTGCTGGATGCTGTTACAGTCATTTTCATCTGCGACCTTGAACTTGAACCGGACCATTTCGGGAAGTCATGTTGATGCTCGGTGTGAAGCAACTTTTTCTTGAAGTGCACGTCAAAGTTGTTTCTGTTTTCGTCGGCACATCTCTTCAGATTTGACTTCGATGATTCCGGGATTGCAGACCCCAATACACTCATTGCACCAGGTGTACACATACTTTGAGAAACAGCCAGAGCTCTGCTGCAGTTTGATAAGCAAGCTGGTTCTGAAGTGCAAGTGAGCTTTGGCTGTACAGCTGAACTGCACGCAGCCAAAGGAGCACAAGGAACTAAGGCCACACTGGTAACTAGTGGCAGCCCAGACGCACAGCTGGCCAGCGTGTCCAAGGGGCAGAGATCAGCAAAGGTTGCCGAACTCGGCTCCATTGACACACCACGATATGACGAGTAGGTCTGTAGAGTTGAACAAATCAATGACGTACCACCGTGACCTGCCACCGGACCTGTAACGGCTACAGTTGCTGGCTGCATATCCCGAGTCGCCAGAGCCACTTTGCTCTGCATCATTCCCGATTTGTCACCTGATTTTTGAAAGCCTAGAAACAGTAACAACAGCACAAAATATTACCGGTAATACTGCAAAATAATTCAAAATTTTCAGTACGCAAAATGAACAGCCTCTGGCACTTACAGAGCAGATCTGAGAATACAGTAAAGTAACCATGCATGTATGACATGCCTATGGCTTTCTATAGCATTCAGTTTAGGAATCCCGCAAACGCAGTATTATCAATTGATCATGGCTGTCTATGACATCTGAACAGATGCATCTTCACATAGCGGGAAAAGAAACCTTAGGAGAGTTTAAGCGAACAGCTCGAATGTCAATGGGTAGATGTATGTACCTGCTGACATTATGCTATGACTAAAACAACAATGACAAGACTAAAAGTGCAGCTGCATCCAGAAAATCGGAGCGGCAAAACATCCAAGTTCTACTTCAAGTTGCATCAACATTCAACAGCAGACAATAGGCCATACCCACACAGAATTCTCAAACTCACTTTTACAGTTCTAAAGAAGGCTTCCAATATCAGGACACATATAAACAAATCAAAAATATATCACTACTTAAGACAATATCAATACCAAATCAAACATCATCAGCTGAACACTTTGAAGAACTCACCTGGTTCAGGAATCTGAGCGTATGCATGTTCCACCGCTGTTTTATTGTCCATCAGTCCATTAACTGGATGCTTAGCCACAATCTGATTGTTTGATTCACAGCCGAATGAACCTCTTGCCACAGCTGGCAGGCATTGCTGCTGATAGACTGTGGATGGATGATGCCTTTGTACAGAGTCACTAAATCGATAACCAGTGTTTGGTGCAGCGGCCAGTATCCTCTTCGTAACAAGTGGTGTCGCCGACGTACCGGCTGCTAGACTGTAGGTGTGCTGCGACGTACCAGCTGCTAGACTGTAGGGGTGCTGTGACGTACCAGCGGTCATCGCAGAAGACTGAGCAAACAGAAGACTAGCGTCAGACAGGTTATCAAAACACAACTTCGTTGAAGCACTACTGGAATGTGATAGAGCGTCGTGTGACACGAGACACAGACTACGGTCGCTAGCAAGCAATTCACTAGGTTTACAGAGGCAGGCGTCTGCTTCCAAAATCTCGACCTTCGTACCATTTGACAGATTACGAACAGACTCCGACGAATCAGTGCTGCTGGAACCGGCTACGTACACGCCAGTAATGTCGACAGCCAAAGGCAGCGCAGAATGACACTGCCTCACGCAATCGGCCAATTCGCTGTTGTTTCTTGACTCGAAGGGAATGCAGTGCTCAGTCTTTGTTAGCGCTGGTCGGGCATTCAGGTCTGTTGACTTTTTTCTATTGTGGCCAGTCAGATCTTCGCAGTAGTTTAATGCCCTGGCTGTCCGATACACTAAAGCATCCTGTCTACTGTCCGTCATCACAAGACTGTTTCCTGGCAAAAACTTAACATCCGAACTCGAACAACTGTTCGCCACGTCAAATGTGGAAACTGCTTCACTTTTAACTGCTATGAGACCTTCTGTGTCGTTATTTTTACTGACACCCAAGGATAACAGCACTGGAAATTTCCCATTAATAGGGCTTTTGCTGGTCAACGTTTGAAACGGGTCGTCGTGTCTCTGAATGCAGTCAATGAGTTGACGATAATGTTCAATTTGAGCTTCACACTGCTGAAGGAGAACATCTCTGCTTACACCATTCTACAACAAATACGCAAAAGGGCTTATCACCACACCCAGTTGACTCCTTTTAATTAGGATTTTAGTTTAATTAAGATTTTAGTTTAATTAAGATTTTAGTTAAATTATATCTCTAGTCAACCAATAACTTCAGATAAGTCTGATCACTTTCGAGAGATATTGCGATTTAGCATTACTTATAAAAAAGTTCCATCTGTTATGGACAGGTCTGTTCCGAATTGATATTTTGAACAGAAAGGCATAGGTGACCTAGGATAGTTGAATTCACAATATTTCACATCCCTAATGGGTTTCCCTTTCCTACCCTGGTCCTGATTTTTGTGCTACGTTACCTTCTGTATTGTATTGTAATGTTGATGTGTCTTTGGGCTGCAATAAAGTTATTGAATTCAAATGAATTAACATCTCATGGTTGCAAAGAATCTATCATCAGGACATCCTTTCAACTTCCTAACTATTCATTTATGAATCGACGAAAGACCAACCTGGTGATTCTTGAAGAGCTTCACGTTATTTAGGTGCTCGACGTCTCTCTGCAAAGACAACAAGACCGCAAGGTAGGTAACCATGAAGACGTAAAATAAGAGTGAGATAGCATCACACGAAACCAAGCTATGACACAAGCAAGATGATAACACTTGCAAAGCTAGTTTTGATAAATTACAGATAAAAAATATCAGAGTTGTTGCCACCTTCCCAAAATGATAAGTCTAGTGATGACAATTCATTGTATTGCAATAGCACCTGCATTATTACTACACTACAAACTCCTAAAGCAATTTTCAGTTCATGTACCCAGGCGCATAACTGCATGTAACATACAAACACCACAGAAAGATTTATTACAGTACATAGACACAAACCAAGAATAAGTATATAGCAAATTGAATGAGGGCTCGTTCAATTTCTGGGTTCAGACAGTATTTAGCCCCTATGATTTAATATTTGCTGCTTTCATGTCACCAAAATCATCCTTTCTGCTATTATTCACGTCGTGATTGCTACCTTTGGCGAATTTCTTTCAAGTGCCTTCACTTGATCTTCTAGGATCATTGCCACAGATCTCAGTTGAGTATTTCGATCCTAATGCAAAAAATAAAAAACAGGAAAATTAATAAGACAACAAATCCAAAAAAGCAAGTTCTACTTCCACAGTGCTGTCGTTATATCAAACAATGCATCAATCAACTTTGAAATTTCAATCCAAAATCATTATAAACATTAAAAATCATATAATCATTATAATCATTGAAAATCATAGGAGTAGCCAGGTTGAAATCCACTAGAGGTCATCCAAGACCACAGATATAATGCTGGAAGCCCCTTTTTGCAAACATTTGAAAACCATTCTTTTCAATTGCGCCTGGATGTTGTCAGTTCGGGAGTGCCTCTGAGTAGTTTCTCCTTAAATGGCGCCACCTAAATTTACGATTTTGAAGAGTGCAAAAAAATGTAGGCAAGTTTCGGTTGCACCATAGTCAAAATCGGCCAATGTTCAATGAGGTGAACTGATTACAGAAATAACTAAGCAAATTGAAGCGTGAAAGAGTCAAACCACATCAGAGCAGAACATGAAAGCTAAAACAATTGTTTTACTGCTGAGACCAATGGCTCTGTTATCCATCATTCTCTATCATTCAATGTCTGTTCACAAAAAAACCTGTAAAATAGAGCAAAAACACACTTTTTCCTGCATGATTTCTTTTTCCGTATCCTGACGAAATACATCTGTCTCCATTTTACCGACAAACTGTACAAACTGCATTCTGTAAGCTTCTGCAAACAACATGACACCTTAAAATTAATCAAACAGTCCTATATTTCTGCAAACATTAGCAAATACAGATGAAAATTCGACAACAGCTTTGACAAAGTTTCTGGCTTCCTGTTATGCATAATAAATGTCACAACCAAAACCATCCTGACAATGTATGTCTCATTCAAGTTTTCTTCTCAACCCGCAATTCCTTTGCGCATGCTTTGTAACTTCTTACTGCTGATATTTTTTACCTGCTTACAGCAGGGCTGTTTTTAAGGAATTTTTAGAACTGCACAACTCCTTCTTTCCTTTCCAATCATCCATGGTAAATTACTTCCAATCGGAGGACAATTATCTTTTTGCTTGTTTTAACTGTAATGAAGTGCTTCTACAACTGCACATTTTGTGTACAACTGCACGTTAAAAAAAGCCCTGGCTTACAGGTCTGGCAAAATCTGATTTGTCTTCATGACTTATTACATCAGGTATTTTCTATATTATTTTAATATGGTGAAAGCTGAACGGTAACACACTGACACAAAGAGAAGAACGAAGTAGGTTGAAACCCATCTGGCCCCAAAAGGTCAACTTAGCCTTCTACCCCAAAGAGGGCAGTGCTCAGCAAAATGAGTAACAGTTTCAATGGGCCGGTAACCCTGGGTTTGGTGGAAATACCTGGTTGCCTACCGCTGATGTATGGCAATACCACTTAAGGGCTGATGGCCTGATACATGAGATTAGCACTGGGGTCAAAGTTCGCAAAGTGAGTACTGGCAGTGCCTTCACCATTTATCTAATCTTATTTCACTGCCTGGCAGTCGCAAAAACAACATTTAACAAATCCTAATTAAAGCCATTAATTTGTAAAAAATTTAGTAACTTTTCTTTTCTCAACAGTTACTTACCAATAAGTCTATCAACATTTGACATTAATTGCCTATGGATAACTGAGGATATCTTTCCATTTCTTCGAGGTTTCCTCGATAATCCTACAAACCCAAGATGGAAACAGCATTTACTAGCAAGAGTATAATAATATTATACTTAGAAAACCACTGAATTTCAAAAATCACAGGTCTGCAACCTATGTATCAACTTGGCTTAAAATTCTACATCTTATTCAAAAGTATTTCAGCATGGGAAGCCAAAGCCAAAAGATATAATAACAACAAAACAAAATAACAAAAGTGAAATAATAACAATTTACAAAAACACACTCAACTAACATAATCCAAACCACAAAATAATTTCATAATCACCCTTAACACATTGACCGCCACGACTATTATTACCGCTACGCCAAGCAAAAGACGCCAAATTATCAACCTATGAGATTCATGAAAAAATTAATGTTTCACTTTATTTTCACACCGGTTGCACCTCACCACCCTAGATGCGTCTCACCAAACCTCCCCATGCCCCACCTAACCCCCATTCCTCGCCACACCGCACCACCTCCCCACCCCACCTCGCCCCATACAGCCACACTCGTTGGGGTAATTTAGTTGTTCGTCCAGGCCACCTCCTCACTTTGCCCCACGCAGCCCACTCCAACCCCATACCACAACCGTCCAACCCTACCCAACCTCTACCCCAACTCTGCTCCACCCCACCCGTTCCCCACCCCTCCACCCCGTCCACCGTGTAAAATGGTGAACATATGAAAATCATAAAATATAATATTTTTTTCATACGGTCCCACCGCACCACCACTCTGGCCGAATCCTACTAAGCCCCACCCCATCCCTGCTCCACCCGCCTCCACCCCACCCCGCTCCACCCCCGCCCCACCCAACCCATCCCGTCCTCGCAAGCATACATCCACACCTGACTGGAGCAAATTTTGATATTTTTCCAACCCTCCGTCTCACTTTGCCCCAACCGGCCCACTCGATTCCAATACCACAACCGTCCAACCCAACCCCACTTCCCCCAAAGTCCGGCCCACCCCATTCCCCACGCCTCCACATTCCGTAGGACGCTCAACATGTGAAATTCATGAAGAAATATGCCACCTTGGTTTCACACCGGTCTCACTATGCCACCACCATGGACGCATTACACCAAACCCCACCCCTTCCCCCGTCTCGTTCCACTTTGCCCCACCCCGCCCCATCCCGCATTACCCCACTCCGTCCCCAAACATCTCCTCCGGTCTGGAGTAAATTTGGGTTTCTCGCCCACCCCTCCTCCCCACTTTACCCCCACCCGACACACTCCGACCTCAAACCCAACCGTTCAACCCACCCCACCCCTACCCCAAATCCGTTCAACCCCACCCCACCATTTCTCCACCCCAATCCGCCCCACCCCACAAAATGATCAACTTACGCAAATCATGGAAATGTATGTTTCATTGTTTTCACCCTGGCCTTACCGCTCACACACCGGCCCAACCTCGATTCCACCCATCCAATCCCCACCCCATCCACGCCCCACTGTACCTCACTCGACCCCACTCCTCTGGAAAAAAAGGCTAGACAGTAGACACCAAATATATCTGGTTCAAACCTGATGTCATCAGAATTATCGGGCGTGCGTCATTGTTCGCGTAATTCGCCAAAAATTCACTATGGATCGTACTACGAGTTAACTCGTAGTAGGCGTGTGCGGGAGACTTTTCTACTACGAGTTAACTCGTAGTAGGCGGCCAATGTGTTAAGCAGTCCACAAATTTGCTGATGACATCACGTACATCATCCATAGTTTCATACAGTCAATCAAAAGTTAATATTTTAAAATCACACGTAATGTAAATTCAATATACATGCTATTAGTACGTAAATATTATTATTTACATTCAAAATAAAGCGACAATCACGACAATCCTCCTGTGAGAACGGGAATAAACTCACCCAGAGCATTTGATACATGTGCTTGTCTTCCATTGGAACGTTTTGATGCCAATTTTCCTAATTTCTTTTTACATCCTGATTTCTCTGCATTAAAGTTAGAACACAATGAAGTATTGACATTATACAACAGAGCCTTTGGTTTAATATATTTTCACAACATAGACTGAAGCACCTAGTAAAGACATTTTGTCAAAAAGTCTCATACTAACAGAAATGTCTGAGTAGAAAGAAGCTAAGACAAAGGACCTAGATGCTCTCCATTATGAAATTATTTTATCAAATGAACTGCCATGTTAAAGGAACTGTTTCAGTAACCTAATGTATTAATTAGCAAAATACCTAAACTTCGCAAAGAAGGTCAACAACCAGTTAGAACTAAGTGTACAAGATGGATAATCTACAGACAACTTGGATAAATGACAGATCTTTCTTTAAGACTGCATGATCAAGTCATTTAGTAGCCATCATCAGATCTACAGACAACTTGGATAAATGACAGATCTTTCTTTAGATAAATGAGTTATTTCTTTAAGACTGCATGATCAAATCATTTACCTTTATTGGATGAATGCCCATGATAGTCTCACTTTTAAAACTCATGAAAGTGAGAAAGTGTACCACAATTTATTTTTAATTAAAGCCTTACCGACTGTCATCTTTCTCGAACGAGTCACCAGTTTGCTCTTATCTTGATCTTTGCGCCTATTTCGTCTTGCACCGGGTATTTTTCCATCTTTAACACGACAACCCTACACAAGATCGATAAACATGAAATAACAATCAAGAAGAAGAATAATCAAGAAGGATGCTAAGCACAATGTGCTAGTTTTTTTGCATGAAGTAGGTCCTCATTATCCAGTTAAGCTACCTACAACACTGCGTAGCTTAGACACAGGTACACAGACCCAAGCACAAACATTGGTAGAGTTTTGTGAATACAAACCACATGGCAAGTGCACGACTAGAATCTTGGTTTGAGAAACCAAAAGTTATGAACATAAAGCACTTTCTTACAGGTCAATGACTTGCATCGATTCTTTAACTGAACATACAAACATCAATGGGACTGATCCAACCTCCAAAACTACGAACCAAAAAATGAATTGAATACCTTTAAAAACCAACAAACCAATGCAAGCCCTAACAGCAAGAACCGAACTTAATCAAACCCACTAATGCATGAAGAACCGAATTTCAAATCCCCCTCACTGGTTCAAATAATCTCACACTGGAATGAATTTCTCCACCCATTTCACCTCTGCCCACAGAGCGCTTTCCCCGTGACTTTCAACAAGCATCCACACCAAGCGAACAGCGCTAATACCTGAGGCAGAGAGTCTTTGGCCGCCGCCGCTGCTGCAGCCATTTTGGCCTTGGCAGCAGTAGGCTTGCGAATCCACTGTTGGCACCACTGGCGCCGGGTCGTCGTGCCAATGACACAGTTGTCGTTTTCATCCGGTTTACTCAAATGTCCTGCAGCAGGCGGCGCCTTTGGACGATACCTCCTCGCTCGTCGTTCATTTTTCTTTATTGAATTGCCACAGCTTCCCTATGCAGACAGCAACAACATACTGTACTTCAACGGCCAACCAGAGACGAGCTTCATGTGTAAGGTAAGCTAAAGCACACTGATGTAATGTAATATGCAGATCATGGATCCTTTCTCTTTTACTGATTCAGCTGTGAAATCTGTTGTTCAGCTATATAGCCCATACGGAATGGTCATACAGCTGTAGATTTAACTTCAGAATTTGCTGTCAAGCAATGTAATGAATGCCTGACAAGTTGGTGATGTCTTCTGTTGAGCACTTGCACTTTACACAAAAGTTCCTCGATGACAAGACCTAATGTTGATGGCACACATGGGTAACTACAGCTTCAGCCCCATGAATGACATTGCACAATTGCTATTTGCAATTGCATTATGTAATGCAAAGATGACAATTTCTATAGAATCATCAATAGCGAGTTACTACTAGGGTGTTCTACGACGTCAGTGCACATATTAAGATCTACCTAAGGAAAGAATTTCAACTCTGTTTTGCTTCCTGAACAACAGATGCCAGGACATTCCACACAAGTGAGTCAGTGCCCAAAAGGCCCCTTAACTCATCTCAATTTCAGTTGCTGGAAAGCCAGTATGCATAGACTTTGATCACAGCTCTTGGGTCATCGGCCAGCAGTTTGGAATGGTCAACTAGGTAACGTAGTCCGCAGCGATTCACATGTTTGCACTTGAACAGACCAGACCGTCTGAGCTTGATGCTTTTGTTGATCATGAGCCGCAGAAGCTGGTCCTGGTCCCATAGCATGGTGGTGATGGTCAAGCCTTTTAATTACAACAAGTAGATCTTGGCAAATGCCTGATGATGAACAATACTGTGCTGAAGCAAACCAGGATCAAAGTCTTCAAAAAAGTAAGGAAGAATATTCTTTATTAGACAACTAGTACATGCACAGCAGCTTACAGAAGAAATTAAAACACAAACATTTGTTTATACAGAGTTGAAAAGTCACACGATAAGAAAATTCATATCAGCATAAATGTTACAAAGATCTGAGATAGAATGGTGCTTAGCTCTGAATGACCTGAAATGGGTTGACTTCAACAAAAACCAATTTATAGGTCATCACATCGTATTTATAAGCAACGCAAACTACCTGAGAATCCTCACTGCTTGCTCCCATCACACAGCCGCGTCGATCTCTGCGTACAGTGCTTGGATCAGCCACCTAGCAAGTGCAAAAATAATAAGAGCTTATATAGAATTGATGTAGAAAATGCTACATTGCTAGTTCTAAACAAACCAAGATCAGAATGCAAACACTGTTCGCTTTTCACATAAACATAAAATCAGCTAACTAAAAGCACTACGCTTATACACTGCATTTATATGCATCAATATTAAACTTCACTTTCATAACTCTTACAACCCTTTAATGCCGAGATGGTAGTAAATGGTATGGGAAATCCTATAACCTCCGGCATTAAAGGGTTAAGACAGAGAAATCTTTTTTCAGATGCTATACAAAAACAGTTTACTGCAGTATTAAAATTTCAAAACCTGCCACTGAACAACAAAAAACATACAAATTATATGCAACAGCAAAGTGCGGTGTGCACTTTCTAACGAACTGTAAGCTATTCTTGCCCAAACACTATCTCATTCCGTTAGTGAGAGACTGAAATTCAATGAGACATTCAATGAATACAGACCTCTACCTACAGACCCACAGTCGACCACTGATACAAGCCTTGTAAAATATATTTATGTACATAACAGCTGATGTCAATGCTTGAAGAATTATAATACAGCTCAACCCACATTTTTATGGCAGTGGCTTTTTAAGCTAAAGGTGATGCTCACACCAGATATCTAAATAAGGAAGTTGAAACATTTGGATATTATAAATATCCTGAAAACAAATAATTAATTGATCAATCAGACAGCAAAAAGAAATTAAGAATGAACAACTAACCCCAAGTTCTGGATTCCTAAGTCTTTGAAAGTAGATTTCCAACTGCAAACATTAAAGCATACTACGGTAACAGCAACGCAGAGGCAAATTACTGTCTGACACTAGAGCAATAATAGACACTAGAGCTACGAAAGGATAATAACAAGACCAGATCAGAAATTTGCATGTGGGATGAATTATACCTTCAATTAACCAGACTAAAGAAATACACAGTGTAATCACGCACAATGAACTATACAGGCATTGCCGATAAGCAGAACCTACCAGCGATGGCCCATCAATTATTTTAGTCCTTCTGAGTGCAGTAAATCGTTTTCTTAAGTACTAGCGTTCAGAGCAGCATTTGCTAAAGTATATAAAACCCTAAACTTCTTCAGGTTCAAGCTTCCGTGACAAAACAGCATGAATGCAGTTGATGAATTCAAAGTGTTGTACTGAATTTCATTTGATTGATATTACGAGACAAAAAGTTATCTGATTTGATTTAATAGACTAAGAGTTAGGAATGCAGTTTACTAAAAAAAAGACTTTCACTGTAGCATGTAATGCTCAAAAATGCCATAAAAACAACCATCAATGCTTCAGAACTGGTGTTACACAGACCCTATAAAAAAATTAATAATTTAAAAAAAATATAACTGGTCAAAAATATAACTGGCGAAACAGTTATAGCTCATGGGTTTTTGCTCACCAACTTTCTGTCTATTATGTGAAGGTAGTATGAGACAGGTTTATCAGTCCAAGAAACTGCATCGGACATCGTTGAAAGTTCCCTGACAGTTGCAATCGCTCCAAAGTCTGCCAACAAATTCACCGCAACATTAACCTTTGCATGACACAGGCACAATATTGCAACTTCAGAAAACTTTTCAGGCAAAGAATTGCAACACAGACATAAGATAGGCAATTAGGCACAGGTATATCTACCACCTGGACTAATGATGTTCACAACTTTTACATGCTTGCAAATAAGTGCTGTTCATTATGGTATAGTCTTCCCACGCAAACCAGCACGCCATCGACTGTTTTGTAGCGACACTGTTTTGATGAATCTGACCAGTAAGTGTGCTATATAAATTAATTTGTTCATAGTGCATCCATTAATCTGTGGTGAAAAAGTTGATAAATTCACGTCGAATTTGACCATCATCAGATGATAAGAACGAAAAAAAAATCAATTACTGCCGATGACTTCAAATCTCAAATTTTCGCTTCGTCAAATGTACTTGATTCAAGATTTGTACTATTGACACCTTACAGAATTGGCAGCATGACGTATTAGTTTGTTAGCTTGGCTGATGAATAAAAAGACTTGACTACAAAAATTAGGGTAAGTCAAATGATCTACAAATGGAGATGCAACTTTTTTGTATGCAGCTCCGAAATGTCTAAACTTTTCATTATAGTTTATAATCATCTTCTGCTTATGAGAATTTTTTTGCTTTCCTGTAGTTTATTTTACAAATAGAGATCGGACACTTATGAAAATGTACTTAAAGAGAAACTTGAGGACATTTATTTACCTCCAAGATTTCGATCCGTTATCCGGAAATTAAGTGGACAGTAAGCCTTAGATGATATCACTTTGGCTCCCTCCTTCATATTTGCAAAGCGTAACTTCAGCTGCAAAGTACAAGCAGTCAGTAGAGCAATAAGCAGCTGATATTCATTCATTATTGAGATTTACATAGCACCCCATCGAGATTACTACTCAGGAGTGCTCCTGACACAAAATCGGCTGAAAAGGACGGTTTTAATGCTGCAATAAAATGCATCTAAGCAAACGCATCCTACTGTCTGATCTCTGTAAGGACAGACGCTCATACGTCTATTGGACAGCAGTGAGCCTTTTCGATTGTTGATTCCTGGCCTCCCACTAGACTTACGATTGATGCCTCGGCTAAACTTGCCTACTTTATATAAGTCGCACAAATCACACATTTTGCGCTGGGAGTGCCTCTGGGTAGGTAGGCCCCTGAAGAGGTGATACATCAATTCTTGGAATGAATGACTGATTAAATGAATCCAGCAACAGAGCTCTCAATCTGCTTACAAGTCCTTTTATTAAAAGTCGCTTTCCAATCTGGTTTAGAGCATCTAAATATTTCTGCAGGGCTGAGTGAGTCCAAATTTTCATATGACATTACAAGAACACAATTTAAATTGCTGAACGACTACAAGACAATTTCTAGGTAAGTCCTCAGAGAGTTGCTATTAAATGTCCCAAAAATGTATACCAATCCAATGAATCCATTCATCCTTATTAACTGGCTCAGCCAAATGCCTATTTTCGTTGTCTCAAGACCACTTTTTTCTCTCTTGGTCAAACGTACTGGGAGCGCATCTGATTGGTGTGCACTGCAAAAGGTGCTATATAAATTTATAGATACAATACAATACAAATACCTAATCCATTTAGCACTAAAGTCAAGTTTTATATGCAAGCTGATCTTAGTCTTGGTTACTTATAAAGTTGTGATATTGATTTACTTCACCCACATGCAGCGGCAGGACCAGTCATACAATTTCAGCAGGTCACGTCATCATGGGAGTCATTCAGCAGGTCGAAAAAGTAAATGTAAAGAAGAAATTAACATTTCCAAAGAACTTCTCGCATATCATGAGGCAGGTCAAGAGCAACACAGGCAGGTTAAATGACCTGGCACGGCAACATATGGTAGCACCGTCACTGCCCAAGTGCCTTCAAGGTCCACGAAAGCGATAAAAGCAAACAAATTTCACTGAGAGACACCAACCTGGTGATCAACGACAGGTCCAAATGCAAAATTGTTCACAAAAACGATCCTACAGAAGCAAAAGAGAATCACAGGTCAAAATTTCAAATTTAAACATATCTGAATCCAGCTATCAAAACTTACACATTGATGAAAACTGTCAGCAAATGCCAGACTGTTTTTTCCGCAATTGCTAAATGTAGCCATATGTATAATCCACTTATAGTGACAGGTGAGGGGCTACAAATCAGTGAATTAAGTCCAAAAAGTAGTTTATAATCACATCACATCAACCCTCATGTGGTTACTTCAATGACACCAGCATCTTTCAAACCCAAAATATCCGCCATGTCAAATGTCCTCTATTTCTGCATATGAACCTTTAAAAATTGTCTGACCAAAGTCTTTTGGCCTGCCGACAAATCTACAAAAATAGACTACCGTGAAGTAATCAAATGAACGAATGTTTTTTCTAATCAATGTTGAGATTGGTGGCAAAACTGGTGATCAGCCATCTGCATAAAATGAATGAATCAAAAAAACTCTTGTGGTCACCTCTCATAGATCACACCCAACTTACGCTAATATAAATACGATTAAAAATCAATCACTTACGAAGAGTTTGCGATTGTGTCCCGAAATTCCTCGGCCAGAAAATCACCCTTTTCGATTTTGAAGTCACTATATATTTTACCGAAGAATTTCATCCATTTACGAAATTCTGCCTGCATTGCCTACAGAAACAAAACACTTTAATGACATTCACAAGATTCTAATTCTAAAAGCTGATCACACTGATCATTCAAATTTCAAATAAAATTCATTACAGAAGTAGGCTAAAACTTAACTGCTACTCAATCTAATCTGGTAACAATAAGAGCATCATGACAGCATTTAAGTTTCAACATAACTGGCAAAGAAGACCCAAAGTCAATCTTATAGCACAGTAGAGTTTTAATTGATACACCTACACTCCAACAGTAGAGACATGAAAATAAACATAATCGTGTCAGAGATTTTTGCAATGAATTCATTGGACTGACAAACTCTGAAATCAAGTGATAGTGGCAAGAACAAGTTCATGGCTATGCATTTAATGCACTGTAGTTGAGTGTTTGCAACGTGAAAAAATTACTTCAATCGCCTCAAATAACGAATACCATATCATATGCAGTGTACATCAAAAGTCACAAATCATTTCTCGAAACCAATGGAAAATTCAACAAAATCAATTGCCTTTGAAAGTGATTATCCATGTTAGCCAATGACCAAATAGACCAGCTTCTCATATCTCACATGTTTCCTCAGGCAACAGGAAGGCAAACAGAATAGTTTGTAATTGGCTAAATTGCCAAGTTCTCCAATTTACCATCAACCTCCTAGCACAAATTCTGCAGAATGCAGAGTTATCATAATCGTATCTTAACTAGACTCATTTCAGGATGCTACCATAGATATCAAGTAGAGGGATTTCATGCTAAACATTTAAGATAATTTTGCAGTTTCTAACACATACACATGTCTCCTAACTACTTAAAACCTTGGCTATCACATAGTTTCTAAACTACAGCGTTAGTTGAAGTGTGCGTTCATCACAACCTGCTTCCTACAGCTGAAACGAGACTATAATCAACTAACCTCAGCATATCTTGCAGGAGTATCGGCTTTCTCAATGCCGTAACACAACTTGCACGGTCGACAGGCAGCAACCTGAAGGACGACCTGTCCTATGCCTACACACATAGAGACATACAAGAGGAATGACCAACCTTAAGAATGACACAACTGAATGCTACTATGAATAAATGATGGCATCACAGTCAATACAGGCTGAATAGAGTTGTCAAAACACCCGCGTTTACAAACAAGAGAATCTACTCAGAGGCACTCCCGACCTGACAGCACCAAACTACGATCACAGACAATGGTTGTCACACACATGAAGAAAAGGGGCAAAGAGAGACCATGAAGTTCATTATGGAGATTGCTAGATAACTTATTCGAGAAAGATGGGCTGACTCCGGTGAAGTTTTTATGCAGCATCTGTGTCACTGATAAATTTATTGTTTCTGGAGTAAACTTTAGACAGTGTCATGAGACAATGCACCTACATGTAAATAGTGACGGCGAAAGACTTTTAACAGTCCAGACTGAGGTGGTATGGGCATGTGGAGCGATCGGCGGATGAGGGCGGTGGCATCAAAGAATCATGCGTGCAGAAGTACAGGGACGCCGCAGCCGTGGGCGACAGAAGAAAAGATGGATGGGTATGATCAGCAGGACATGGAATTTCTTGATCTGAGAAAGGAAGACGCTGGAGACAGAACAACATGGAGACAAAGGATCCGAGTGGCTTACCCCTCCACAGCAAGGGATTAATCCTAGCCAGAAGGAAAAGAAGAAGACTTTTAACAGAGCATGGGTCGTAAAATGTGACAATCACCCTTACATCCCAAAACGAGCTCCTTTTCAATTGTCTGTATTATATACTCTTTTATTACATCATCACACAAATATAACTAAATTTCCTAAGAGCCCTATGATCCCTATATGTGCCTCTGAGCAGGTTTCTGGAAAGGCGCTATATAAATCCTGAAAATGAAACATTTTAACATATGCATATAGCGTTACGAGGAACTGAATATGTCAAACACGAGGAACTGAATATGTCAAACTATTACAAGAGCTATTGTAATAAGCAATTGTCTTCTATTCTATTCTCATTTATTCTTTCAATAGATGGACAGGATGCTGATTCTTAACATGTACTTAGGCTTAGTTGTAAATTTAAATTAAGATGTTTTGTTTAGCTTAGCATCATCATCATCAGGATGAATCGGCAAAAAAACCAACCACCTTACCACTCCCAAGATCTATGAACATATCTTCCTCTTTGAAATCAATGGCGTTAATCATCTGCTCAATCAGTTCAAAACTCGTTTCTCCATAAACCTTAAGAAACAAATCATGAGGAAGATATATCACATGATGTTGTACGAATGCACCGAAACATTCACTTTAGCAACTCAGTTATTTTCACACACAATGTGATCTGCCAACTACTTAACTTTAAACTGGTTTTATTTTCAAAATCATTTAATAGAGTAAAAGTGTACAGAAGGGGTATTCACTGAATATTCAGGAGAGAGCACAGAATACTTTAATTCATGATATCATAAACTTGATCATGAAACTGTTAGTAGATATTTGAAAGCGGACAATATGTTAATTGGAATTCTCACAACACCAGCCCAAAGATGATCATTTACTGAAATAACCAGCCAAAAAATAATAATGTACATAACAGCTGATGTTAATAATGCTTGTTCAATATAACACAGCTCACCCTACATCCTAGTCTACGCACCTACATAAAAAGGCAAACAAATCTGAAATCAGGTTCACTGATGACTCCTACCTCTGGTGAGAATGGTTCATAGTCGTTCAGTTTGTCTGGTTCGGTGATAGCATGGCTGTAGCTTAGCTGCAGGATGTGCCTCAGAAGTCCTCGTGAAGGCCTTGTCCTCAGCTGCTGCGGCTTGGCTGAGCCTTTCCACTGTTGAAATTACACACAGACTCCACTTACATATATTTCAGTTTAATATAAACATCAGGGATGCAATGTTGCTTCGCTGAAACAGAAGAAAAATACTTGGGCCAACCAGATAGAAGAAGACGAGCAGGCCCTTCAGCTAGAAGGAGAGGGAGCAATGGGTTTGAAGTGTTAGCGATTCAATTTTCAGGGCTTGGGATACGAGGATAGGTGGTCAGTCCTCTCTCTTGCCGTCTGATCTTCCCACGGACAGTGTACGGTCAGTGTAAACATTGTGCACATGGAGCAGAAACCTTGACACAAATTTCTACCTTGGCAAGTAATAGCAGTCTTCACAGTCACTTCCAACAGTAGATTATAAATAAACATCTACAATCCTACACAAACTTGCCTGCATTGGTACCTCCTTATGGAATGGGCTTCCACCATCAGTTCGCTCTGCCATCCTCTCTGGTAGTGTATCCTCGTCTTTCTCTCGTCTAAAAACTTGCCTTTTTTCTCGGAGTTAAACGCACAGGGAGTGCTTCTGAAAGGCTCTTGCTGCGAGAAGCGCTTTATAAATGGTCAGATAAGATAAGATAAGATAAGAAATTGCAGAAAGAACTGCTTGGAAAAATTATTTATCTTCTAACACCTGTAGGTTATTATGAAGTAGGAAGTTTATTTCTTCTACAAGTGTTAGGAGATAAATAATTTTTCCAAGCACAAGTTGTGAAGTTCTAACTTTAAAAAAGCAGTGGCCAGCATAAGAAAACAAGGTTTGCCCTCAATTCTGTGAGAAAAGCCTCAAACTAAAACAACGACCGTATTGTAATGCAATTTAATAAACCATAGGTTGACATAAACAGAAGAAAATATAAAGCAATTCTTACAAGCTGAAGCAGGCCATCTCTAGCCCGATTATATCGATCACAGACAGTCTTCATGCTTTCATAACTGTAAGAAATTCAAAACAACGTTCAATAAACTAATCTCAGACAGACAACATAAAGTTCTATTCTATGCAAGAACTAAATATAACAAAATGGTGTCAGCAAAAAATGAAAACCAATTTAAATAAAACTCGCCGTCAGTGAACAAGATGAATTAATTACAGAACCTCATAAGCGCATTTCGTGTCCAAAAGGTCGCAGTTCAAATGCAATGAATCCCAACTGTCTCCATCTTTGTTTACCGTCGCTAAGCTGGGAACGGCAAATAAGGCCAATAAGAAACCAATAATCGGTCTAAATTTGGATTTCCACAACCGATAATTGGTTTGCCAAAAAACGATATTAACAACCCTAGTTATAACAATTTTATCTGCTAGAGGCCAATCAATGTCCAGATGTGTTATAACAGAACTTGGGTTAAAAACAAGAAAGTTAGAATGAATCTTCAGCACTCTCTGAGCAGTGAACATGTATACCGGTACTGTACAGAATCAACTACAACATTATGTAACAACAATGTTATGCATCTTTCTTTCAAGAAGGAAAGCAACAAAAATAGCTAGACAAGATAAGCACAAGACAATGATTGGGATCATAGCACCTGCATATACCTGATAATGAGATGCAAAGCACACTGAAATATGCTGGGTGGTGACTCATAGAGCAGCAAAAATATTAAAGAATATAATTATCTAACATATACCTTTTAGTGTCATATTCCACCAGTACATAGGTCTCCATAGGCAGCTTCAACTCTGGCACTTCTTGACAAACCCACCTTCAAATCACAAATCAAACAATGCCGTTGAAGTACAATAAAATTAATACAACAAAATAGGGCTGTGGAAGTTAACGATTAAATAATCAATTAATCATTAATTAATCTTAACAATTACATTTATTTTTAAACATTAATCGAAGACCACACAAACCTGCCTTTTAGATCACCTGGTTAATGGTTATATTGTCGATAAAACATGTTGCTCACTAGAACCTTGCAATGATAACATGCTGTATCGCTGGTTTGTTTGCATAATTGGTTGAAAAAATACATTTTCATTCATTCATTCTGAGAATTTATTTAGCACCTCTTCAAGATAGCTACTCAGAGGTGCTCTCTGCACTAACTAGCCAAATGGTGTTAATAGTCATAGCGAGTGAAAAATAACAAGTTGCAATTTGAAGTGAGAAACTTAAAACAAGACAACTTACTAATATGATCTGAAAAGTAACTATTAATTATTACTAAATATATTAATAATACCATTAAAAAATAAACAATGAGTAATTTTAATATTGCATTTATCATAACTTTTTAGGAATACATATTATAGTAAAAGATATCTAAAAATTAACAGTCAACTATGCTTATAAAGAAAACTATTACAAAAATTATAATCACTACCGGTCCTACAATAAAATAAATACTGTAACAGCAAAACAAAATAAATATATATTGTAACAGCAAAGAGAGAAATCTGACATGCTTATGCTTTACAAAGAGCACATTTCAAGCTGCAAATCATCCATTAATCCAATAGACAATGATCTCTTAATGACGATGCATTAATTTTCATTTTCTTTACTTTTAAAACGGCTACCATGTACCAGGTTGCGGTGTATCAGCCTGTATCTTTCCATGAATTAAACAAATATATATATATATAATATACATTTAATGAACAAAGAAAAAATTAAAGTGCTAATGCAGCTCGTTGTTTTAAAAAAATGAAAAAAATAGAATGCCACTGTATAACGGCCATACACTAGATAAACTCCAAATAAAATTCTATATAACAGCTCTACTAAATTTCACAACAGTTCACAATAAGCTGGTATGTCACCCGAAATCGTCATTTTCAATTAAACGAATATACACAGCTTCTCTAATAATCCAGCAGTCAATCATATTCATATAGTACACATTTTGAGAAAATTTCAAAATCATGATCAAACAGATTCAGAATTGCCTGCTTTGCATGCGTAGTAAAAGAAAGTAAACGAATAAACATGCATAACAAAGGAAAGGAAACAAATAAACATGCATAACAAAGGAAAGTAAACAAATAAACATGCATAACAAAGGAAAGTAGACAAATAAACAAGTGTTATGAACACAAAGCAAGTAATTCAGGTCAATATATACAGATGATCAGCACTTAACTGGACTAAACTGGATCAATTATTGAGAGGCTTTTTCGTACTTGTAACTAATTTATTATGAATTATACACAAGTGGGACAGAAGTTGCTAAATAATAATATAATTAAGTAAACAAATGAAGGATGGTGAGAGAGATGTGTCATACACACTGAGAATCACACAGAGGAAACCGAAAGCAGCTGTACAGCAAACATGCTAATTTTCAAGAGTCAATTGTAAGACTTTGTGTAACATCCAGACAAAATTTTATAACATGTCAGAATTCTTTTAATATAACACCTGGTGACTAACCTGATAGTATCAATAATTTCTTGTGCCTCATCTTTTCCATTCTGCAAAAAAAAACATTCCATAGACATATACTAACAAATATTTATTTTAATAGGAAACAAATTTCTTATCCACAATTGTTTAAAAGAAAACTGTAATAGGCAGCACAAGATATGATTGTATGGACATTGGACAGCCGACATGCATAATTTATAATAACTGCACACATGGAACATACACTGATGTCTGTTTTATGATAGTCACTGTAAATTGGTTGTGATCTGCACCTGACTGCAAGCAAACATAGTTTCCAACATGATTGGCAACATCATATATTAAGAATATGCTTGGTGTTAACTGCCAAAGCCAGCAACCAACAACTTAAATCGGTAAACATTGTACATCAGCTTGAACGTCGATATGCAGTGAGTAAACTAATGTGGCATCCACAGATTTGGGCAGAATAGAGTGTTCTCACCTACAGCCCAATATTTTCGCAAAAGTAAGTGAGTGAATTAGTGCCCATATGGGCATAAACATAGCTATTTCAAACGCCAGCACTGAACGACATAGTAAGTATACCGACGTCGCAAGTGTCGGTTAGAGCCAGGTCACACGTTGTGGGGTTTCTTAGGGTCAGGTTCAGGCATCGTGAGGGTTAGGATGGTGAATAAATGTGGCTGTTAGAAACAATCCTCATATTTTTACTTTGTTGCTTCTATTAAAAAGTAATATTTCCTAGTTGAATGCATTCTTCGTGAACCCCTAACACTCACTTACTTAATTTAAAATTATATATTATAATAGGCTGTAGGTCAAAGCACTCTATTCTGCCCCAATCTGAGATGGCCATATTTGTTTACTCACAGCATATCGGCGAGCGTGCCAATGTACTCGTTTACCCTTAAATCTCTCCAGAAAACACGCGAGTCAAACTTCCAAATATTATGATTACTGTGGTTAAAAATCCCCGTTACATACGGGAACATCATGTCATTTGGTTAGCATGCCGCTGTTGTCACCCTAAACTCACGCTGGATACCAAAATTGCGTAGAGCGTAGCGCCCACTCTCATTGGTGTTTCATAAATAAATATGCATTCTACAGTGAAATTAAAACGCCGATCGTCTAGTTTCCAAGCACGCCCTACAAATCGTCAATTAACCTAAATTAGACTGTGTTTCAAAAAGAGCGCAATCACCGCGGAGCTGGTGAGGGGCCACTGATAAACGACAGGTTCCGATCCGGCCGGACTACGAAGCTGAAGCTCCAAACTGGCCATCATCAAGCGATCATAGTTTAAATCCAAATAGAACTCCAGGAAAACAGAACCACTTTTAACAACTTCTTCGGCAGCGAATGGTAACCATTATTAGTCAGCTCGCCACCCTCACACTTGATTCGACCCGACCGGCATCATGCGTCCACAGGGTTGCCTAAATGCGACAAAGATACATAGCCCAATACTAGTCTACAAGATCAACTTTTCAAAGCCATAGTTATTATTTTTTAAATTCTTACTCTAATTATTATAATGGAGTATAACAAAGAATTTAGCTATTTGTTTTAGAATTTCATCCTCCAGAAATTGTACTATGCAGCACAGGCTAATCCGTATATTCAAATATAATGCTTGTTACATATAGCGACACTGCCATTAAGAGACGATTATAGTGTCGCCCTCCTCCTTTATCCTGGCTTGGGACTGGCACTGGCAGATTGCGACAAATGGCGGAGTTGAAATATAACGACACTGACATAGGCCTATAAAGTTTCATGAACATCACCTGCAGAAGCGGCATTATGCCTAAGCCGCAACATAACGACAGAATCGCAAGTGTATTGTAGCCTACCTATAAATTGCAATTGTTTCCAGAATAAAGCGCATCACATGCACACCAATCAGAAGGGCTTCCAGCGAGAAAGACCCAGAGAAAAGAGAATGGTTTTGAGACAGCGGAAAGATGTTCTTGGAGTAGGCCTAGTCGCCTTAGACCCTATCAGTAGGCCTAAATAGCGAAGAACATGCATGCCAATGGAGAGAGCTGATTCCATTTTCAAAGTGATGACAAATGACAATGGAGGCATGCAAAAGAAAAACCTCGGGTATGGCCAAAGCAGTTCTTGCTCGCAAAACCAGTAAATCATGCTGTCACTTGAGCGTAGAGATCGAAGAGAGGAAGCCGAAGTCGGAGAGGCGGATGAGGTCACAACGATAGGCCTACTTGAGACAATTGAGTGCTAGGCCAGCGTCAGTCCGGTAAATTAAATTAAAAACCTATAGCAAAGACCTTAATAATATATAGTCTACGACTATAATATCTTTGCCTATAGCCTGAGTTGAATTCGAGCAATAGGCTACCGTTATATTTATTTTCTCAGAATAAACTCGATCATTTAATTTTTTGATTTTGGTAAGTCTAAGGGGTACGTAGGCTACGTGGTAGTGCACAGATCTTTTAGGGCCAGGCCTACTTAACTGAAAGCTTTCCTTTTCCGCAAATACTATCCTTACGCTACTTTCATTTCCCGCATGTTAGTGCTTATTAATAGCCTATTATGAGCCTAATTAACATGTAGCCTAAAGCAACAATTGGCTCAAGCTTGGCTTTTTATAAATCACCTGAAGTTTACAATTACAAACTATATGCTTAAAATCTAAACAGCATGAACTGTAGACTGCCT
This sequence comes from Lumbricus terrestris, assembly GCA_949752735.1. Lineage (NCBI taxonomy): Eukaryota > Metazoa > Annelida > Clitellata > Crassiclitellata > Lumbricidae > Lumbricus > Lumbricus terrestris. Next base: position 32,996,014 of record OX457044.1, on the reverse strand, counting down.
GAATTCTGTGAAGTCTTTTGAATCGCTTGTATGAAATGTCTTTATAAACTAGGCTAGTTATAAGTCCACAGGCCCATGGGCGGAGTTTGGTTTCCGTGGAGGGGCTAAAGCCTTAATTCTTGGGGGGGCTAAGCCCGAGAAAAGATACCATTTACACGGCCAAAAAATGAATTTGGGTCTTCTTGGGGGGCTTAGCCCCCTAGCCCCTGATAAACTCCGCCCATGCACAGGCCTGTTTGCATTTAAACCAATGAATGTTTATTGCCTGACTGTTTTTTGTGCCATGGTCTACTCTAGTGGTTGGCTTGTTGAACTGTCCACTGAAGATTGGGGTTCTGCCAGGGCAGAAATTTGTGCCACAATTTTTGCTCCATCTGTACCCCTAGCAATCTCAGCTATGAGGACACTGACCATACACGGTTGGTGGGAGGATAAGATGGTGAGGGAGAGGACTGACCCCCTGCAGACCTAAATATGCCACTGCTAAGAAAAGAAGTCACTACAATTTCATAGCCATGGTTGCTCAGGGCTAGCTTGAGGGACTGCTTTTCTTCTTCTCAATAGTTCTGAGTTAAATAGGTTACCCTAATTAAGCACAACTACTTTCCTTGTGGGTAAACCTATCGGCTTTACAGGTTGTTTAAGTCTAACTTAACATGGAAGAGATATATTATATTAAGAGCTTTCTACTTGTTCTTCTGACTTCATTATTTCTTTGCACCACAGATGGCACAGAATAATCACAGGCTGTTTATCTAGCTGGTAGTTTGTACAAAGACTGCATATGACGCACTTCAGAAATAGGCATGGAACTTGGTTTCCGTAAAAGTTACAAACTCCAGAGGGTCTCCCATTGTCAACGGTTGGATAACAGACTTTACCCTATCCTACTGCCCACCTTTCGCAGACGCCTAAAATGGATGACTGAAGTCGTGAGGACAGACCCAGCAATCCTGCACAAAATTAATGCCATACACTCCCTCTGCCAGCATGCCCATATGGAGCCAAGAGAGGACCCATATTCCAGTGTGGGACCTATAGAGCCCAAATGGTGCCTCTGATCAGTGGCGGATTTAGGATTTATTGCACGGGAGGGCGAAGAGAATTTCAAGAGGGCGCCTGTACTTACATAGTTAAAAACAGTAAATTAATTATAATTCATCCGATTTAGCCGAATACATCAAACAGAATCAAGAATCTAAAACAGAAACTTTTTAAAATTGTACACTTGAGTTACGGTACATAAATTTATGCTTATATATAACAAATATTTATTATAAATGTTATTTTTTGGACATTGATCCAGGCTGGGACTAATTGAAATTACTTTCAATAATCCGCCTTCTATTTAAAAAGAATTATTTTCGTCAATCCGACTTGCACTCGACTAAATTAAATGCTGAAACCCATGCAACGGCGAATAATTTACGACGCTAAAATACACGTTTACCATTATTGGATGGCTAAAGCTTCGGCTATTGGTCCATGGCAGATGGCGAACCACCCGTGACTTCCTGTCAGAGATGCGAGTGCTTGTTTATATGTAGGTAAAGAAAGGTTTGCCCATACTCGCTTGCGAGCGTTGGGCCCGGTGCTGATCCCCGGTGTTAAGCCATCAGCCCTTAGGTGGCAATTGCCATACATCGGCGGTAGGTGGCCAGGTCTTTCCGCCGAACCCAAGGTTACATGAGCAGTGACACTGCTACTCATTTTCACACTCCCATCTGGCGAGTGGCGGCTGAGTCGACCTTAAGGGGCCACCGGGATTAGATCCCGGTTCCTTCTGTTCTTCGTGCCAGCGTGTTACCAATCAGCCACCGCACCGCCCCTAACTTATATGTAGAACCATGTTAAATTCGTCAACTTCAAAGGCTATTTTCAAGAGATCTGGTCGGTCGCCGCAAAATATAGTTCAGTTGATAGTTTTGTATGTCACTCAACTCAAAATCCCTAGGGTGGTTTTAAACAATTTTGTATCATTGCTGAGAAATTTGCGTTTTAAAGCAAAGAGTGCTGTGCCGCCTATCCTTTGCTGTCATTTGCCCCTAGGAATCCTCGGATTTGCCCCTGAAAATCCTGGGATTTGACATGAGGATCCTAGGCTTTGTCCCAAAGAATCCTTGGATATCCCTGAATGAGCGATAATCCAAACTTTCATAGCCAATTGCTATCCAGTGACTATATAATACATATCAATGCAAGGGGCCATAGGAATAAATAAAAATAAGTAATGGCCGGTGTCACGAAATAAAGTCTCTCCCCGATACATAGTCTCCCCCCGAAACAGAGTCTCCCCCTGGCTGAAACTCTGTATTGGAAGAAATTTTCTGAAGTAAAAGTATTATATGTTTTCTTGTTATATAATCTGGCGACGTAAACTAACCGTTTAACCTGCTCATCTATAAATTTGATGCAACTGCAACCGATTTCACGCTGAACGGGGGAGACTTTATTTCGTGGACGGCGGAAATATTCTCTCCCCACGGAGACTTTATTTCAGAATATACTCTCCGGGGGCGAATTTATTCTGGAACAGATACTCCGGGGGAGAATCTGTTTCGAAATAAAGTCTCCGGGGGAGACTTTTAGGGGGAGACTCTGTCACGCGACACCTGCATAGAAAAAATTCTGTAATGAGTGTTGAATTTATGGTGTGATTGCGTAAAGTTGATGGTAAAAATATGAGAATTTTATTTCCTTGAAAGACATTTTAGGTTTAAGTAATAAGCACGGGCCGGGCCCGAGGGGGCGCCATTTTTTACCCAACAGGGGCACGGGGGGCGACCAGACCCCCCAGGCCTGGACTAAATCCGCCACTGCCTCTGATTGGTGTGCACTGTGAGTGGTGCTTTATAAATTAATAATAGATACAATACAATATTGGCCTCGTCTAATTCTAATTAATAGACATGCTGGTAGGCTCCTTCCTTAATTGTTTTTGGGCAAATGGTTATGCTAATTTAAACTATTACAGATATGTTCTTTGTTCCAGCTTCCTCAACTCAATATCAACCTATCCACCTTTTTCTCATCCCAAACAGAGACAAAGTTTAAGTTCTGCACTGGATAGTCATTTTCATAGCTTAACGTGTTCTTCCAGGTTTAGCCAATAAAAGCATAGCTATAATATTTGTTGTTCAAAACATTCAGGAAATAAAGACAGGTAAATAGCATTTGACATACAAAACTTTATTCTCAAATATCTGCATAGAATTCAATTATTTACATAAAATATAATTCTAGCTCTCCATGAGCATCTACTATCACTTTCAATTCCACAGTCTTTGAAAAATGCATAAGTGCAGAGAAACATGCACAGGGTCAATCTGTCCATCAAAATATAAAACTATATCATATGCTGCAGCTGCTTTAAAAGGCCAACAAAATATCTACAGATTTACAAGTGCAACAAGGAACAATAAAAAAATTGCTCATCAAAACAAGATACAAAAAAACAAAGACATGTCAAGACCAGCAAGTTATATGTGCACCATTTATTGCAACAAATGATATAGCTTTTGAAGCATGTAGCACATTGCACTGCCACAAAACATCTTTACTGTCGGTAAACAATCTACATCCTGCACGTCCCAATCATCAATGCCTCACCAATATTCAACACATATTATCTTCTTACTTAGTAAGCAAAATGTTGCAGCTTATCATCTGTTATTATGTAACATACCAAACAGCAGTAGGTCGATGTTAGCACATTGTTCCTTGGATTCCAAATGACTAGAAAAAGAGCTATGAAAAAAGGTTGATCACAAGTTACTATACGAATGTATCTTAACTACTAAATGTTTCTTGCATTTGTCATATATGGATAAAATCCTGTGTCAAAAGAATTTGTTGTTAAAGAGCACCATGTAGATAGCATTTTTGCCTGAAATAGACATCCTGGCATTCACAAAGCTACTGTACTATTAACGAACAATAATACCGGAGATTAAGCAAGGGCATTCTGAGCACTAAAATAGCACAACATGTAGCAGCAGTCCAGTTTCGATCTATCAAACTGACAGCACCGGTTCACTTTACAGGTTCTGTACTAAAACATTTTGCAAACTACGTTATGACTACCAGCAGTCAAGAAGAACTATTCAGCAGAAAATCCAGTAGACTGCGACACAACGTCTAAATAACAATTTTGCAGGAAAATGCCAAATGTAGCCATAACTACGACTCATTATTTCTATTTACATATCATTTAAACTTTGATTTTCAACAAATTCACTGTTGTCAAGATACATCAGTGCAAAATGCAATTTATAAAAAAAAATAGAAGAGACTGTCAGCAAATTTATATTTTGTAGCAATTGTCTGCTAATATCAGTTGCAACATAGTTTGATTTATTGCGTTCACTTTCGTCACTGTCTGTTGAACCGTGGCCGTATCATACATGTCGTTTCATGTGTATCATACATGTCGTTTCATGTGTAGCGACAGGTGATCGCTGCGTGAGAATGCTCTTTCGCAGTAGATGCACTGAAACGGCCGATCTCCAGTGTGCTTCCTGTAGTGCCTCGTCAGTTCGTCGGACCGGGCGAACTTCCAGCCGCACCCTTTCCACGTGCATTGGTACGGCTTCTCTCCTGTATGTGTTCGCATGTGAGCCTTGAGGTGCGAGCTCTTGCTGTACGTCTTGCTGCAGCCAGGGTTGGGACAGGTGTGCGAGACCTGACGCCGCCTGCCTCGGACTCGTCGATGCACGCCAGCCTGAGGCTGCCTCTTCTTCGTTGGCAGCCGTATGTTTTCCGCTTCGAAGGTGCTGCTGGTGCATTCGTTGGGCATGTTGAGCAAGGTCATTGAGCTCTGGCAGTCGGTCCTCAACCCCGGTGACCTCTGTTGGCAGAGCGGAGACAGAAGCGGAGAGGTCGGTGGCGTGACGGAGTTCGGCAGCGAGTGCTGGACGTTGTGAGATTTCTGACACATGAGCGCCTGGTGCTGGTCGAGCTGCAGAGCCGAATGATGCAGTCGCTGAAGCTGTTCAAGGGAGGAGGAGGCTGGGGAGATGGGGATTGGATGGTGACCGGTCCCTACGTAAGACAAAGGATCCTGATGACTGGTCAGTTGCGCTGGAGTCTGTGGGGACACCGGAGGAGACATGCACTGGTATGGATTGTAGTACGTCATCTGCTGACTGCTGGGATACGGAGGCGGATGACTTGGTTCGCGTGCTGTGTTCGGACAATGGGTGCTGTTGTTGTTGTTGACTGTGGCGTTGTTCCGGCAGCAGTAGAGTTGACACGTCATGGCATCTGAATAGGTATTCATCATCGGGCTGTTGCTGTTGGCTTTCGTTGGCAGGTTCCAGCTGGACCCGTTGTCATGCATCGGCGTGTACGTTGGCTGTTCTGGAAACGTTGACATGCCGGGAAAATTCAGAGCTTGGTTGCCAGTCTCTGTAAAGTCTCTGCTCGGGTAAGGGAAGTAGCGAGGAAGACTGGGAGTTCTTTGCTGCGATGGAATTGTGTACGAAGCATATGGATTATCACGGTATTGGCATGGCAGTGTTGGTGGTGAAGCCCTCTCGACCTTGACATTCTGAAGGCAAAGTTTGTCGTCAGAGTACATCGTGCAGTCCTGCGCCGCATCTGACAAGATAAGGTCAAGGTCTTGGAGGTCCTCCAGGAGACAGAACTGTGGGACTTGGCTGGTACTAGCAGTCGGCTTTGGCCACTCCTCGAAGACATGTTGTGAAGGCGCATTGGAGATCGGATTTGCATCTGTGGATAGCAATTCTGCGCCAGCGGTGGCATGGATTGGTGCAGTATCGGTTGAAGCATTCTGTTGCAAGTAGAGGTCGATGTCTTGCAGTATCTGTTCACCACAAAATCAGTAAAGACCAATTTAAAAAACTGTCTAACATCTTCACAAAAATCAGTTATAACAAAAGAAAAGAGATAATTTTTTATGCACATTTTTGCAAATAAATGTTTGGTTGGATTCGGTAATAAATTCTTACTTTAAATATTGACTGTTAAATTATATATACTTATTTACTTATTACAAGTATGGCTGTATAAAATAATATCAATAAAAGTTTGTCAGCTTTCAAAATTGAAATTTACCCAATATAATTCTAAAGTGGTCCAACCATGCAGCTGTAAATCAACTGATAAAATACTGTTTTCATTCCATTTATGCGATTAAAAGATAAAATATCTCAAGCTTCTCGCACAGTAGAGTTTTCATCCCCTGTTTTGATGCTGCATAGGCTTATTTGATATTTTTGATTTATCACTACTAGTTATGTTCCAATCAAGCAAGACCGAAATGGCGAAATCTTATACAGCCTCGACACTTAAGTTAAGCTCATAGCAGCGTTTTGATTCTAGCTTGTTTCGACAAGAATACGCATTATTAAGATAACAGGTCAATTTCAAGGTTGTGTTTCATGAAAATATTTGACTTCAGTTTGAAACATTGCATGTAAAATTGTAAATAAATGAATAAACTTAACGAAGTCGTTATCGTACGACAGCAGTTTTTCAACAGATGTCGCTCAATTTATTTTTACTCGCGTTCCATTTATAGCGACGCCACTAAGATAAAATGAGCAGCGCTATCTTGCGAATAAACAAGTCTTGTTTATTCGCAAGATAGCGCTGCTCATTTTTATAGCACATTATCTTATTCATGAAGCAAGACAAATTTTGTTTTGAAATGTTTCGTTATCCAATTGGATAATCGTTTAATTTTCAAAGGATCTACATACAATCATTTACTTTTAAAATAGTCATATAAACAAACAAATTAAATAGATTTCTGAGCATGGGTCGGCTCTGGCATAGACCAGATCTGCGATCACAGCGTGCATTTTAAACAGGGAAATGATACAAGCATTTAAAATATTTTAGCAGCTGTGAAAATTACAAAGACCAACGTTTGACAATATGCAATCACCTATGCTTCCAAAAGTATAAGTAAGCATAGGCCTACCCATAGCCTAGGGCCTAATTAAGCTAATAATGAGCTGGTGCCTGACGCCTAATCTAGACCCGGCTGCATAAGTTAACTTTACTTAACGATTATTTGGGGTCAAACAGACGTTGCCCCTAGATTCAATACTAAAAGTTTCGCAGATTCACAACATGAATTAGCCTACCGATTGAAAGTCCGCGTCGTTTCCATCGAACAGGTTGCAATCGAAAGGCGCGCAATCCGACATCTGATCGTACGACTTCGCGATTAGTGTCGTGTCGGTGGCAAACTTTGTCGCAGACATCTTCTCATCAGTCAGTAGCTTGCAGATCAGACGTTTTATTCAAGTTTTCCGTAATTTCATCTGATCTGACAACTTCGTCGCTCCAGTGTTTCTCCAGTTATGCCTTCGCCAAGTTAGTTAGCCCGACTACTAAGCGCTGGTGACGTCAGAAAAACGAGTCACCCGATTGGTCGGCGCCCGGCCGCTATTTTTAGCAGCTATATAAGCACGCAAAGCGGCGTGAGTTTCGTTCATAGTCCGTGTGGCTGTTGAACGTGAGGTTGTTACTTGTTAGTCAGTCGCTTCCCGTTCGCATAGTTTTAGGTCGGTGGCGCATTGGGTCACTTGCCGATCATTTGCAACGGCTAGGCTACATTGTGCATGGCCTTCGCCTACATGTATACGCTGAGGCTAGGCTACAGCAGACGGGCAATTACTGTCTAGGCACACGACGGTTTTTCTCGCACGATTAGGCTATTTAGCATTCCGAGATTCAAACAGAAAATTTCCTGTGACCGTCATGAGGGCCTGGCAGTAAGCCTATAGGCCTATATAGGCATACATTAAAAGTAATTAGATGTGACCACGTGCAGAAGCTGAACTGATTGCTGAGTGGCCCGATGATTCATAACCCAGGGCAACTGCAGCAGCCTGCAGACTCCGAAAAGGATGCTCTGCTTTGAAACATTTCACGCTTTCTGATCGATCGGCTTTAACTTTAATGACTATAGTGATTTAGCGTCTTAGTGGCTGAATGACGTAATGACCAATGACGTATTTGTCGATGACTAATAAATTGGGTGTTGCGCCATGCGTATAAGAATTGCACGACTGAGCGTTATGATGATGATGGAGGCGGATTAGAACACATGCAGTAGGCCTATAGCATACAATGCAAGTTAAGACAAGGCGTGGAACGATGCAATGTGAAATAAGGTGTTTTGGTTGAATGAGTCAACAACGGTGGATCCAGACTAAACCCGGATGTGCCTAAGTTATAGACTTTTTAGTCACAAATGATGCATTAGGAATTGGCAAACTGCAGTTGGGACTCGTATTGTTGCATGACGTGTCTGTCATGGGCGCGGCAGATATTTTGTAAGAGAGGGCAAGACACGTTTAAATTCTTTAGCAGAAGCTCGAAACGTGTAGAGAATGAAACATTAGCCTAGTATTTTTCATAGATGTTTCTAAATCCTTATTTCTCAGTTTCAATTGGTGTAACCTATCGTTAGTATAGCCCTAGGCTATCATTAGTCTTAGTGCGAAGAAATTTATTTGTCGCAGCTAAAAAAATAGGGGGTTAATTTTCCAATGGGGTGGGGGAAGTGCCCTTCTTGTCCCTATATATTTGCGGGCGCCCATGGTCAGGGGTGGATCCGGGGAGGCAATCCGGCCATGCCCCCACCCATTTAAAAATTGCATGAGACGTGGCCCCCCATTTAGTTTCAACAAGCCATTAAATAAATGTAGCGGGAGAGAAAAACAGGACATCAGGCCCCCCTATTACAAAATCGTATGGAACGTGGCCCCCCGTTCGATTTGCCATGACGACTATGGATGACGACTAAAAAAAGTCATCAGTTTTTTTCGGCGGTTGAAAGGGTATATCTTTTCCCGAAAAATTGGACGATGACTAAAAAAGGTCATCGGTTTTTTGGCGGCACGACGAAATTTTTCCCCTGTCCCACCAACAACACCCAAAATTTTGGCCCCCCTTCGAAAATTTCTGTATCCGCCCTTGCCCATGGTGTCTATGTGATGGGGAAGTAAGAAGTGAGGGAACGTGTGATGGTGTAGAGACAGTTTTTTTAGTTGAGGTGTGTCAAGGTGGTCTGAAGGTCATGCAGAGGCCGAGTCAATGGTCGCGTTAGGCCCTATTTATAAGTACTTGATCTCGTGATTACGTCGGTTTTCATTCATGGGGAGGAAACATGTCAGTCAGGTTCTTCCTGATTAGATAGGCTACTCAACTGTAGTGTATACGTCTGTTGACTTCCAGTGAAATAGAAGACGTGTGAACCTGCGTCAAATCGACGACCAAATCCACCCAAGAGACAAAGAGACAACACACAATGTCTACACAGTAGGTCTATAGTTTAGGCTACTATAGGCGTGTAGTTACAACAGGTCGGAATAATCAGGTTGATTAGATAGACAGATAAGTCGATTATTCAGAACACGTTTTGCCACGGCTCTCAATCAAGTCATTAATGCATCTTAAAAATTACAATTCCATTGTTGGAATAATAATTAATTGCTTTCAATCATCCGGCTGCGGTTTAAAAGTTGTCTACCCCCAATCTCCATATGGCACTGCAGGTAGGCCTATACTTGCAAAAGCAAGAGGGTGGCTTAATGTTGTCCTTAACAGGACGACACAATCAGAGTGGCGGACATCCTCATGGAGGAAGTGCAATGGTAACTGCACATTTTTATATAGCGCCACTTCAAGAGAGACTAATCAGAGGCATTCCCGACCTTTGTCACGTGACGCAATAAACCACTACGAAAAATGGCTTTCAAGAGTTTTTCGGGGGAAAACCCACTTTTCATGGGCTGAGGAGTTCAGGACGCAATTTTTTAAAGGCAGCTTGTTTTAGGAGGATGGACCGACCAGGGCAAAAACTCATCCATAAAGATTCATGACCGCAAAACCGACAAAAAGCGGTCAACCGTGAATGTGTCGAGATTCACGCGCCGAAGCGTGAACAATGCGAACTCTAAGAATGTAAATATACACAATGCCAACTGTCGACAACGAGAAGCAGAGAGCCCAAATGAAGTAATTGTGGAGTCCTTAATGGACGAAATCTGACAATTATTGTCCTTCGTCCTATTAATTAGGTATGACTAAGTCTAAGACAAAGACATTGTGGGGCGCGGTCACCGCGGTGGTATAGTGGTGGCCTTGAAGCCGGAAGGTTCGAGGTTCGAATCCACCTCAAGTCGCCGCGTAGGGACCTTGGACAAGTCCTTCACTCGCAATTGCTCAGCGCTTCGGCGTGAAACTCCGATGCAGTGTCCGCTCTGCAGTCGGGAGCGCCTCTGAGTAGAGAGCTTGAATGAACGCTATAACAAGCGCACATACATACAAACAAAACAAAACAAAACAAAGAAAATACAGTTTAAAGAAGCTTTTGCACATTCCAAAGACCCAACGCATTCAGTTGAACTCATTCTTATTCCGTTCAAATTGGCCGAGTCTATAATCATTATAGTTCGATAAAGAAAGTCGCTGTGGAAGAAGAAGTGTTCGATGGGGGTGGGGGGAATGGGGGGGGGGGGTTACTCCTCGGCAGGACAGACGTAGACAACGGAGGATCCGATTCCGTCGCGGGGGTCTATTGAGGCGTAGTCGTCGTCGCTGACCGCATCGAACTGGAACGTAACGGAGTTGTAGAACTGACCGCTGGAGACGAGGCGAACCATCGTGTACGGACATCGGATGGTCACGGATGACATCAGCCGCATTGCAGACACCCCACCGGTTCCTACAACTACAAGACAGCAACACATGGGCAAAGATGCGACTACAGAGGCTGTCGTCAGCGACACATTAATTTAAGAGGAATTATCATGTCAAAAACGAAAATATACAATACAATGCAATGCAACTGAAATTTGATATCGTTGTCCTTCCATACAAGCTCAGAAGTGCAACAGTGGCGGCGCCAGGATTTAAGTTCTGGGGGGGCTGAATCCTCGCAGAGGAAATTTTCATTTTCATCCGCCAAAATTTCCGACGACTTTTTTTCTTTTTTTAAAGTCGTTCAGCCGAAATCTCATGGAAGTGCTCCATTTTCATCCGCCAAAACTTCAGTTTTACATGTAAAAAATCCCCCGGATGGCCTTTTTTAGGTGAGCTTAGCCCCCGGTTGTCCTTGTTTAGGAGGGGCTTAGCGGCCTTAGCCCCCCTGTCGCCGCCACTGAAGTGCACACACACCTCGACGGCTCAACTGCGATTGTATTGCAAAGCAATTGAGAGTAAAGGACATTTGCTCAAGGTCAATACACAGTAACTGCCTCGGACGGGGATCGAACCCGTACTCTCCGCTTTACAGGCTGACCGCCCTAACCAATCGGCCACCGTGCCTAACCATAGGAGAATATGAGACATGAATGTAAACAGGAAATTATCAAAGAGAAAAATTTACGTGAAGCAATAAAATGTGAAGCAGGACAACATAAATGTAGCCGTATAAGCATCAAAGTAGTAAACAACAAATGTGATTATGTGAAACACTAAAGTGTTAGGAGGTAGCCTACAGGCTGAATGTGTTTCGAATCAGGACTGTTACAAAGGTCACTTTGTTTTATGAAAATCTAAGAATTAATTTTCAAATATTTCGTGAAAATCGTTCTAATCACAAGGCAGCAACTGTCATTGAATTTCAATAGATGCATTTTACTATAGGCCTACAAGACAATAATTACTATTATCGAGCACGAGAATTCGAAATGAGGAATATAGTCTAAATATAATAGAATTAAACCTGATATATATATATATGTGTGTGTGTGTGTGTGTGTGTGTGTGTGTGTGTGTGTGTGTGTTGAATAATGCGTTAATTCGTTGAGTGAAAGTTATGAGAAGATGCGTGGGTGAGTGAGTGTATACCTGCATTGAGGGGGAAAGGATAATATTATTATCTTTATTCAACAATCCGGTTGACAGACCGCAACCGGTTACAGTGTACAATTATGCAATTTAAACAATTCACAAGAACGGAGATCACAGAATAAACAAATCTTAATCATACTAACTGAGCAGACAGCCTTCAATACAGAACGTAACTGCATGCATGACAAGTCGTCACGAGTAGGCCTACTAGCGGGTCTAGAGAATTAAGCAAGCGGTGAAGCGTAGAAGTGGTAATTGTGTATTGTTAAACTACAAATCCCTATTGTATGTGTATGATAAAGACAAATGCACATGCTATAGGCTAAAATTATATGCAGAAATCCTAATTATATACGTGCTGTGTGGAAATGACCACATAATCAGTGGCGTAGCCAGTTATTTTTTCATGGGGGGCAGTGGGATGGCAGCTTGAAATGATGGGGTGGCTACCGTTAGCAATTAAAACGTGCATCGGCATCGGTATATTGCCATAGACTATGTATTTTTAGATTTTGGATGTATTACAGTATTGGACATAATACGCATGCAAGCCTCACTAGCTTGTCTGTCCCACAGTGCACTATAGTGGCCTGTCCCACTTTCCAATCACCCACCCTATAAGAAGTTGTACAGGAAGTTGTATAAAAAATAAAATAAGTCAGAAATTATATAGCATTCTTTAATTCTTTATCACTCGTAAAAGTAAAAAGTAGAACAAACGCAGGGATTGGGGGGGGCAGCTGGGGGGGCAGCCCTTCCATTTGGGGGGGGGGCGGCTGCCCCCCCGTGCCCCCCGTAGTTACGCCACTGCACATAATGTCATGCGTAGGTTACCTTGCGGCCGAGCGATCGACCTACAAGCCGTCAGAAACGGCGTCATGGCGCTTTCCCCGAATCCGTGTCCGCCGAGGACTTCAACGTAATCTCGTCGGTTTCGACACTGAAAGAAAACAGACAGACGCGCACGATGTATAATATCGTATATGCAGCACACACCGATTAGTCACGCAGGAATTCAAGACACGAGGACTTAGACAAAACGATTCATCAATCATGTGGGAATTACATATGATCCTCGGATTGTTGTTGAGTGTTGCAGACCGAAACACGATCCCATGGTCAGTTGTCACTACTGAGAATATGTGGTCAGGACCAGCTATAGGCCTATATACTATATAGGCTACTAAGAATAACATCAATAGGAATGATATACAGCAATGATGGGATGTAGCGCTTTTACCCTATAGTTTGAACAGCTAGGACTAAATGTGCGACATGCATATATATATAGCTGCACTACGAGATAGATACCAGCAACTGCATGTATGAGCACTTGTTCATAACTATTCAGAGGCGCTCTCGACTACAGCGCGAACACTGAATCGAAGTTTCACGCCGAAGCGCACGAGCAATTGCGAGTGAAGGACTTACGCAGGGTCCCTAGTCCCTACGCGGCGGCTTGAAGTGGATTCGAACCCGCAACCTTCCAGCTTCAAGGCACTTAGCATAGCCTACCCCTACACCACCGCGCCCTACAACTGAGCAGAACGTTGCAATAGTATAGACCTACAATGGACCTCATACACATAATGGCATCACGTATGACACAGTTATAATGATAAGTGGCGGCGCTATGTATACCACAGGTCGCGGTGAGTCATTTGACCCCCACCCTATTTTAATATCGACAATGTCGATCGGTAAAAAAGCAAAAAGAATTTCTAAAATCTTCTTTGCATTTAATTTCTTCGACTGAATGCTGAATATCTTCAACGACTGTTGGACCAGAAAACACCGACTCCTGTCATGTTTAACATCACAGGTGATGTAGGTCTAAACAAATTGGTTATAATCAAATTTGATGCTCATAATAATAGGATAACACACACACACACGCACATACACACACACGCACATGCACACACGCACCTACACACAAGCACGCACGCACGAACGTACGCACGCACACACACACAGTCACACACATACACACACGCACACACGCATACACACACGCACACACGTAAGTAAACACACTCGGACAATGCAAGCACTCGCAAGCGTTTATGTAAACGTAGAAATGTTTCTGGAGGCAATCTCATTATGTAATGACAGCAGGAAAAAGCGGAAGTGACAAAATATGATGTCCTATTTGAAGATTTATCTGTTATGGAAAACATCCATACATCAGTCGTCGCCCAGCTCCGACCATCCATCCATCCTTCGGCCAATCCTCACCCATGGCACACCCCAACCCACCCCATTTCCGTGCAGAAATTGCGGCTAAAGAACCTGGTCATTGCTTTAAGTGTGCGCTATAAAAATTATAATCTGGTTATGTCTATAACGCCTCTGTTCCCGTGTTTCATCAACTCGTCACAGTCTTGCATAACCAGCGCTTCGCCGTTGGAGTCCTCTGTTCAGTAGGTTCTATTGTGCTGCATTGTATTGTGCTTGCTTTGCATTGTACTTGCATTGTACTTGCATTGTATTGTGCTTGCATTGTATTGTACTTGCATTGTATTCTACTTGACCATTTGTAAAGCGCTTCTCTCAGCAAGAGCCTTTCAGAAGCGCTCCCAGTCACCCAGTGCTATCTATACCCCGAGATGAAAGGCGTGATTTGAAGCGAGAGAAAGATGGAAAAGTCTACAGCGTGTTGCTATTAAATGAAGTCCGGTTTAACACCATGCAGGCTATCCGTCGAACCGCTTGCATGCAGCCTTACATCATTGTTTGACAAGACACATCAGCGGACTGCAACCACTAGATTAGAGAGACAGAATGTGAGATTAGATATAGATATAGATATGCCTATGCGAATGAGACATGGATGTTTGTTATTGTGGCATACATTGTGATGCAAGTGGCAAGGTAAGAATTGTCGTGGAGGTGATCATGAGGGGAGGGGTTCAACCCATATTTTTTAACCTTCATAGTAAAGTCTTCTTTCCACATCCCAACTCCACGGAGTCCACGCGGATCATAGTCTGTGACCCCAGCTATTTTCTTCGCAATTCTCATGCATGCTGAATGGTGTGGGGGGTGGGGGTGGGTACTTACGATGCCGAGTGAGGACGTCTTCTTGCGGTATGGTCGTGGGAATCGACCAGCCTTTCCGACGTCCATCTGAAGGAAGCGGATCTCTTCCGGATAGACCATCAGGACGCTACAGTTCCGTCGATGACCCTGGTTCTCGATCGTCAGAACCCCAGATCCGGGCATCGAAACCACGTTGCAAGCTGACAATATATACCAACAATATAGGTCCGTTATATAAATCAATAACAGTACGTAGGCCAATACTGTATACAGACAGACGGACGAACGGACGAGCGGACCAGCGGACGAACGGACTGGCGGACTAACGGAAGCACGTGATGGGACTATATATATATATATTTTATATATATATATATATGAGGATTAAAAATCGTATGCAGTCTGCATATTCGTGTTTGGAAAGATGTTAAAGAAAATGCGCTATAGAAATTTATACCAGCGCATCAGATACGTAAAAGAATTTAGGTCTTTGGTGTGCGTGTGTTGATGGCTAATTGCATAAAGACTGAAACTGTTGCAATGCCAGAGAAATACTTATTTGGAATTGCACTGATCTCTGTCATGTATATATGTATATATTATTTACTCCGTTCTCATAGTTTATAAATAACTAACTAAATAAATATATTATAGAAATGGAGAAATAAATAAAATAAGCTGTATAAAAAAATACATGCATATATTTATATATCTTGTAACATGCCGTGCAGACATGTGCACCAAATATACTGTACAGACACACACAATGTCATGTAAGCTATACCGGTAATGTGTGTACGTGCTCGCGCGTGTGTGTGTATATGTCTGAGGGGTGTGACCGTGTGTGTGTGTGTGTGCGCGCGCGCGTGTGTGTGTGTGTGTGGGAGTGCGTGCATGTGTGTATGTATGTTCGTGTGTGTGCACAGCTGTTCAGTACTTTGGTACAGCTTAATCAGAAGACGTTTATTGTCGTATGGTGAGAAAACTAATTGCTAACTATTACAACCGCGGCTCCTTAATAATCAGTCCAGATAATTACAATGGAAATTGTTCAGATTAATCATTAGCGTATATACAGATCCATGCGATGTGTGATG
>OX457044.1:32945040-32975040 GCA_949752735.1 Lumbricus terrestris | reverse complement strand
GTGAGAATTGCCGTGTGGGCTTGAGATGGTCCGACCCCCTTGTCTTTCTTGCGGTCGCATGCATAGTAAAGTCTTCTTTTCACGTACCAACTCTACGTGGATCACAGTCCGACTCCTCGGCTTCGTTTCTATACACAATTCTTATACTGAACTGTAGACCCACCACCACCAAAGGTCGGACCAAAATCGACAGATGATCGCTAAGTCCCCTGCAATTAATTATTATTGTGGGAAACATCGTAAGTTCTCTTGCAGATGTAGAATCAAAGAACGATGGGCATAAACATAAAGACATCTTTGTTATTTCCTCACGTAGCACTTAGCGCAGTGGTTCCCAGCATTTTTTTAAACTTTAGGGCCTCTTTTTCTAAGGTGGAGGACACGATGGCTTTCCTTAGTTGAACGACATTAGGAGGCCACAGCTGCAAGACTAAATTTAATTAACTAAAAGCATATAAAATTGTTAAAATTGATTCAAGTTAGAAATATTTTATTTTATTCAGGAACGTCAAAATAAACTAATTTGTAGGCCTAATAGAAAATAATTATGTGTTCTATCCTGTCCAAATTGTCAATATTTTCATATTTAAAAAAAATTCTTTGAGAGATGAGGGCCATTTATTGAGGCACGGCGGGCCACTTTTGGCCCGCGGGCCACGGGTTGGGAACCGCTGACTTAGCTATAGCTGGCGTAGGCCCACCACTACTTGTGGTACGTCAGCTAGTTTTTAAACTGATTTAGCGGAAGTTTTGACACGCACCCTTTAAAAGGTTCGTCACTTCTGCTCTAGAAATTCTAACCAGTGCGATTTTCCAAGCTTCACGTATACCGTACGTCACTGTTGGCATTCCTTCCCATTAACTGCATTAGACTTATTGCAGTCATTATCCGTCATTTGCCTATTTATACGTCGACGCAGCATCAGCTTATATGTTCAGCTAGAAGTTCATAGAACTGAGTGTTGGAAAGTCATGCGATTTGGTCTCTATATAGTCGTTTAGGGTCAAACTTCAGAATCTGTCAAAGTTGAAGCTTAGGTTTTAGTGGAAGATGGTCTACAAAGATGGTCTAAATATATATATATATATATCATGTATATTTATTATATAGCTCCGGTTTGTCTTCTGATAGACTTAGATGCCGAATCCGTTATAACTAATTTTAAAAGGTGCGTAGAGTTAGTCACAGCATCACGATTGAAAAGAAGGAGCATCACTTGTCATTCAAACAAGCAATTAACTGGAGAGAAGAGGTACAAATTAACTGGAGAGAAGAGGTACATGTAAACGAGTGAATACAGCAGATGACGTTGACTTCATGACCTTTAGTGAAGGCGCATTGCTATAAAATGGACTGGAACAAATGTCCTGTAACAGCCTGCTCCATGGTCGGTGCGCCTGCGTGTCTTTTGGACTGACTTCAGTCCGTGCTTAATGCCGCGGCGAAGCTCATTTGTAACAGGAGAAAATACGATCGTGTTACACCACTCCTACGCGATGTCTTACATTGGCTGCCTGTCCCGTTCCGAATTGAGTTCAAGCTCAGTTTGCTGGTCTACAAATCGCTCCATGGGACAGCGACTGAATGCATCAGCGACTATTGTTCTGAGACCCATTCCTCTGCTTCCCGGCAACGAATTTGGTCGCTTGGGAAGACCGACCTTCGTTTCGGCGACATGCGCATTCTTGGTTGCTGGTCCCAGATGTTGGAACATGACTGTACACAGCGCAGTGTCGGCGCTACGTCAAGTCAAGCCATGGCAAATGTCCTGGTTAAAAGGCCCTGCCAGAAGTTTTGCCCTGCAGAGAAATTTGCCCTCTGCTCTGGTTACTCATAGAACTGCCCTGGCAATGCACAACGCAAACACAAACTAAGTAGTTTCCTGAAGAGGCGCTATATAAATAATTGAATGAATAATTGAATGAATAAAATTGTTAAGACGTACGTGACGGATTCGCCTGGAAGTCGATCCGGATGCGGAATCCCTGTCCTTGGATTGGGATGCGGAACTGGAGCAGAGCGACATTCTGAGAGAAGAGAAAACGCTGAGGTGGAAGATCTGAATATCGATCGTCGTCGTCGTCCTCTCCAGGTACCACTCCTCCTCCTTCTCCTCCTCCTTCTCCTCCTCCTTCTCCTCTTCCTCCGTTGCAGAAGACCTGGTAGCGACGACCACCTACATCTGACGACTGATCCCCGTCGAAAGGGAACAACGCCCCCTGGCTCTCCCAGCCGTCAACAACCTACACAGAATTATTATTCGTCAACACATACAATGTACCTAAGGCGTACACGCTTATCAAACAAACACGACACATGCTTAGACAAATACAAAACAATAGACTTCGGAAGCAGAATAAACAAGAACCTCGTTTACCTAAAGTCTAAATCTTATAAGATATTATCTGAAAATTTGGCATTGTCAAATAATTCATTTAACTGGTGCTTGTTAAAACGTATACACTCGTATACCTTAAATGAAATTAAATTTTAAAATGCGGTAATTTAAATGCAGGTCAAATACTTAGCTTCTCAATTGTAATGACATAACATACATGTAGCCTATATGCCCCTTCATAATTATAGGCTGCGTCACTTAAGTCGCTAAAGCACCTTCGTGAGGTTAATGTAAGGCGCTATATAAATGTCCATTTACTGTACAATGCACACCCCATTGTAAAAACCTACGTTATGACTCAAAACACAAAGCATTCAGCCTATACGACTCAGATGTATATTTTTTACACACGTTGACGGTGGCATATCAGGAAGAGACTGATTCGCAGCACACATGACATAATGCATATTGCTGCAGATTATAACCAGACAATCATGTTATTAGACAATAATTGGGACGCTGGTCCAAAAACAAACGGCGTTGCTGGTCGTTTTCTGGTCCTAAAATTACGGCATGTATGTATGTTTGTATGAATGTATGTACGTACTTATGTATGTATGTATGTATGTATGTATGTATGTATGTATGTATGTATGTATGTATGTATGTATGTATGTATGTATGTATGTATGTATGTATGTATGTATGTATGTATGTATGTATGTATGTATGTATGTATGTATGTATGTATGTATGTATGTATGTATGTATGTATGTATGTATGTATGTATGTATGTATGTATGCATGCATGCATGCATGCATGCATGCATGCATGCATGCATGCATGCATGCATGCATGCATGCATGCATGCATGCATGCATGTATGTATGTATGTATGTAAGTATGTATGTATGTATGTATGTATGTATGTATGTATGTATGTATGTATGTATGTATGTATGTATGTATGTATGTATGTATGTATGTATGTATGTATGTATGTATGTATGTATGTATGTATGTATGTATGTATGTATGTATGTATGTATGTATGTATGTATGTATGTATGTATGTATGTATGTATGTATGTATGTATGTATGTATGTATGTATGTATGTATGTATGTATGTATGTATGTATGTATGTATACAGTGACTGACCGCCAGAAGTCCTCCGTCGGTGCAGTCGATATCAAAGTCGAGGAATTCGACGAAGATGACTTCCTGTGGAGATGTGATGAGGAAGAGAGCACACGTGACTTCCTCCTCCTCCACCTCCTCCTCCTCCTCATCCTCCACATGGGTAGATGATCCCCCATCGGAGACGTACTCAAAGACACCGGCTGTGTTCCTCATCTGGACGCATTCTGATGAAAATATCAGATCAATCTGTTCATCATTCAACTCACTCCAATCATTGGCAATCAATGCATCGTCATCATTCAACTGCAGTGTGTATAGCAGGACTATACTGCTGTTGATTATATAGCCTATATGCTGTCCAGTGGCGGCGCCAGGAATTAAGTTTTGGGGGGCTGAAGCCTCAACCGAAATCTCATGAAAATTTTCCGTTTTCGCCGCCAAAATTTCTGACGACCTTTTTTTAGTCCTCAGCTCAAAATCGTGGATATTCCACTGTAGAAAATTTCAAATGGCCCTTTTTTAGGGGGGCTGAGCCTCTTGTAGGGGGGGCTTAGCCCCCCCCCGCCCCCCTAGCGCCGCCACTGATGCTGTCATGCAGGATATTTTAGTTTAGTTTAAAATTAGACTGTGTCGTGTTTAACTGGATACATATAGTGTGGGTCGAAGTGGTGTAGTGGTGGATTCGGTGCTCGGAGCCGGAGGGTTCCAGGTTCGAATCCACCTCAAGACGCTGCGTATAGGGACCTTGAGCAAGTCATTCACTCGCAAGTGCTCGTGCGTTGGGTGCGAAACTCTGATGCAAT
Source organism: Lumbricus terrestris (assembly GCA_949752735.1). Taxonomy (NCBI): domain Eukaryota; kingdom Metazoa; phylum Annelida; class Clitellata; order Crassiclitellata; family Lumbricidae; genus Lumbricus; species Lumbricus terrestris. Next base: position 32,970,753 of record OX457044.1, on the reverse strand, counting down.
GTCCGCTCTTTAATCGGGAACGCCTCTGAGTATAGCAGCTGGAAGGGGCGCTATAGCAAATGCGAGATTCAAAAAATGTATATTTACATGGTGGGCAATAAAAAATAACCCCAAAGGTTTTTTGCCAGTATCTTGGTCAGAAGTAAGAATTTTAAAATAAAATAATTTTACACGCTTAAAGGCACTAAAAGTGATATAACTTTTGTTCTGTTTTAAATATTTTAGTGAAATTTGGCCATTGTGTGCAAATATGAATTGCTTTTAAGCCTGTAAAATTGCATTTAAAAATTCTGTACTTTTTATGGCTCACCCCGTATATAGAGAGACTAAGAGATAGATATACTGACAGACAGACATATAGACATACTGACAGACAGACAGACACATTAACCTCGGTCTAGTTATTATGTAGCGTATTTTAGTTTTGTGTGTGTATGTGAGAGAGAGAGAGAGAGAGAGAGAGACAGACAGAGAAGGACAGACAGACAGAGACAGAGACAGAGACAGAGACAGAGACAGAGACAGATGAGAGGCAAAGACAGAGACAGACAGATATAGAGAAAGAGACAGAGACAGAGAAAGAGAGACTTAGAGAAGGACTGATACAGCGCATGTTCATAAAGCGAGAGAAAGAGACTGATAGTGGGTGACAGACAGATAGAAACAGAGACAAGCATAGTGACAGAAATACTGAGAGAGGTAAAGAGGTACAAAGAATGAGACATTGCGAATGAAACAGGCAGAGAGCGTATATAATTAAGGTTCGACCTCAGCTGAAAATGATGCGTTGGTCTGCAAGATGCGAATTATTATGCAGTGGATTAGGTTACGGAAATCAGCCAGTCTATTACTTAGGACATTCTATATTCATTCATTAGATGCATGCATTTATATGGCGCCTCTTCAAGGAGGCTACTCAGAAGCGCTCCCAACCTAGCCTATTACCTGCGAGACGCCCACCCACGACTCCACATCGATCGAATAGTTATGATTAGGCCTACTTTGTCTTTGGTTCGTGGTTGTGTATATTTTGAAGACACGAACGTCACCTTTAGCCACATAGGCCTATACATGTAGGCTTGATGTATAAGTAGGCCTTACAAATATTGCTTTTCATCTGGACCTCATGACAGTAATAAAAAAATTGATACAGAAATTTGATATTGCGACCCTTCAATTTTGCTTACTCAGAAGTAATCAGATATCACAGTCCAACCTCCCCCCCGGTCGAATAGGACAATGTTGAAAGCAGTGAGAAATGAGACAAAGATAGTACCAATAAGCATTTGACGAAGAGTATTAGTAGCCTATTCCATATAGGCCTATAGTCAAGCTATATAGCAAGTTAGCAAAGTAGGTAGATCGGCTCCACGTTCTGCGGTGTCATTTACTTTATCGTAAATTTAAGTAGGCTTAATAGATAGGCTATGATTTGGAGTAGGCTATCTGCACTTTGTTGGCAAGCAGTCAATTGCACGCTGGATTAGAATCCTTTGTCTTCTAATTTATCAGTTTGTGGTGGAGTAGCACTGCAGGAACGGTGCGATATGAATGAATGAATGAATGAATGAATGAATGAATGAATGAACAGTATTTTGTTCACCAAACAGTTAAAGCATAAAAGAACTGCAATCAATGTATATTCAGTGACGATGGGTAAACAAAAAAGAACAAAACGTTTGACTAACAGGATCACCTATATTACAAATAGTCATCAGATAATTAATCATTCGTTTCAATTCATCATCTTAAATGCACATTTAATTATAGGTCTATGTATAATGTCCATGAATAGAAGACAAAGTTATTCGTAAACAAACGAACAGACAGAACAACAAAATCATAACAAATGAAACAGAAGAGGAAAAGAACAAAAGAAAGGAACAGAAAACAAGTCGAAATAGGCTCTATTGATGATGAGAGGATGCAGGCTACAGTATATGCACTTATCCATAAAAATTATGACATAAACGAGATAATAGATGAATATTAGCAATGCATCGTAATCTGACCAAAGCTGTTTGATAGCATACCGGTATAGTACTATAGTTACTTATTCAACACACTGCTATAGTTTTCCGTAGCTGAAATCTTACTATTAAAAAAACTGCCATCTGTAAAACTGACGACGTCGCCTTTTATGACTAGGGTGACCTAACATAAAGTCGGACATCAGGTAAAGTCGGACACAAATTTTGCCGACCTGCCACGCAGAAGAGACTTCGATCACCAGATGGCTGTTTCATAGATTGTATTTGCAGAGGGTCCAACTAATGATAAACACTTCCCAACCTTGAAGATATCGTTGCCTAAATTTTAAGATGTCGCCTCCTTTCGATGCATGTCGATTTCTAGAGTTTTAAAATCTGACATAGTGAAACCCCTTTTTCACTGCTAAGGTTTTATGTCAATGTTAATTGTTCAGAGGAAGAGTTTCAATTTTTTTTCATAGAGATTACAGTATAATATATGGTTTGCGTAACTTGTTTGAGTGATATTGAATTAGTGTCATGGTTTAAACTGCAGTTGTTTGCTGTCCGACTTTACCATATATGCGTGTGCCAAACTCGGACAAAATTATTTTACCCTGCTGAAATGTGTCCGACTTTGCCATAACTTTGTCCGACTTTGAAACATGCATATTTAACATGCGTGTGTCAAAGTCGGACAAAATTATTACACCTGCTGAAATGCGTCCGACTTTGACAAACAAGGTCCATGTCAATGCTTCATATTTGTTATCTTTTGACGACAACTTGCCTGATAGCAAAACCAGGGCAAAAAGATTAACAAAAATATAGAGATATTAAAGGCCGATGGAAACTGCTTTATGTGTATCATTAACCTATGCCTAAATATGGCAATTTTTACGATCCTAAGAGGTCAGAATGAGAAGTGTAGAAAAATAAGTGGGATTCAGACTTCGATTTATGCGGAGTTGGAGTGTGCAATTAGGACTTTACTATGGGATCCTAAGAAAGACTAGTGGCGGGTTGAACCCCTATTACTCTCACAGCAATTCTCACCATACCATTGGAATAAATGTGAAGGTCGACGCTACATATGGTTTTACCAAAAGTATACGCAGAAGAATGTGGGGTCTTTGATGATGAATATATTTTCACTTGTTTGGAATGTTTCATAAATTAGAAAAGTTCATGTCCTATTCGACTTTTCGTGGATCGAACCACTAGTCGAGTTTAATTTGTGTATAGGCCTGCCTGTGTGTCTTCTGGTACGAAGGTCCCATAGTAGGCCTAGTCTAGGTCACTTACGTTGCTACAGCCTTCACCGAGTTGCTTAATAAAGGTCCTGCAAACGGCTCTTAAATGTTCTGTCAACTGTTACAAACATTGCTGGACCGAATACAGTGGCGGCCTGTGACGATTGAACAATTAGTAGGCCCCTCAACGCAACCTTTATAATAAATGTAGGTAGGCCTACTGACGTTTGGTTGATTTATTCAAGTACTCTTAAATTAGGCACAGATCTTGATGAAAATCGTTTAGTTTATTGACTGTCCGACTCTAACAACATAAGATCATATAGGCATATTATGTTGTCCGAGTTTACCAATCAAAGTGTCCAGCTTTACCTGAAAAATCGAAACGTCAAATTTAGTCAGCTCGCTGTACTTGGCACACTCTAGGTCGCGTTTGTATAGAATTGACCAGGTCTAACTGACTGCATTAGTTGGATGAGATGATAAGCTACACAATAAACTTTAAATTTTCTAAATACGACGTTCCATTACGGTGTGGCATCGGTCAGAAGAAAAGGTGTCCGACTTTATGTTAGATCACCCTAATTGCAACAAAAAAAATCGTCTGACCGCATCCAAACTTTCAACATATTTCTTTAACATTGCCTTAAATCATTTCGCATTTCAAGAGTGCTTGTCATATTTATTATTTAACTTTAATTTAATTCTTGTGACCAACCTTTCCTTGAAGGTTCCGTGTCTTTGCCTTGTCTTCTCACAAGATGCCGCTGTTCGATTTCAAAATGAGAAACGATTGTTAATGCAAACTATGACACCAAATGTAATCATTCATCATAATCATCATCAGCAACAACATTATCAACAACACCAGTAGCAACCTGGTATGAAGTGCCATTATGGGGTGCACTACGTGGTTGTCGGCGTTGTAAAAAGTAAAAGAACAGAGACGAAATGTAGTGGCCGGTGCACATGCATGGCAGCATGGGCAGTGTTTAATCTAGACGTCTCTGGGGGGGTGGAAGTTTTCCAGGAATGAATTTCCCCAGGAAAAATCGCGAGGTGTTGCAAACATGTGAATACCTACCATTTCCCTTTCCATACCCCCTCCTAGAAAAACCAACCGACCGAATGAGTTCTAACAAACTGTTGAACGAAAACATTTCATCAAGACTTAGTATGTTGATTTTTTTCTAAAACATTATTTTCACAATCGAACGCCTGATTCAAGTATAGGCTAGAATCCTCGTGTGTAGACATTGAATGCATCTTTCTTGAAGCAATTTGTAAATCGTAGACTCTTGCAATTTCTATTAATAAATTATTATATTTCAGAAAGTTTGTATGTTTTCTTTGTTGAAAGTTACAACTTTCGAATTTTTCTGTGGGCCTAGGCTTACTATTTTCTGGACACTGCGTTTTCCAGAATTAGATCTACATGTACGCTCCTCCGTTTTCTGTGAACCGGCGGCTGCTATTTTTTGACGATCCAGAAAATCTGGACGGTTGGCAACCCTATGTAGGTGATTGATATGATCTCGTATCCTATTCGATCAGATTTTGAGCCAATGAAGTGATTTGAGGACAGTAGTAATGTGGTGGTGTTACTGTTTAGGCTAAATTGGGGGTTTGGTGCACGACAATAGTCACAGTACGGACAATGGCATTCTGAATTGCTTGTATATGCGGTTTATTTAGGTGATGTCTAAGACGAGGAAAAGAGCATTACAGTAATCTAATTTGTCGTGAACTATAGATGTGGCTTGCAGAAGCAGTTTTTAGTAAATATCTAAATAAGCCGAAAATGGATCTTACTAGCATTTCAGGCTGTTTTTACCGCCTGATGATACAAACTCCAGTAGAAACCCACACATGATTTATGTGAGAAAGATGTGCAAGGCCCATATCAAAATGATTATTTTCGAACTATCTGTTCCTAGTTTTGGCTCATTTTTACTAGGGCTGTTGTTCGATTAAAAATTTTAATCGAAATTAATCGCGCGATTAATTTTTTTTAATCGCAATTAACTGCAAATTAATCGCAATACATTTCCTTCGAATATAGTCTATTAATCTTACTAGTTTCTAAGGACCTCTGAAGCATAAAATTTTAATGACTGAATGCATTCTTTCTATTGCAAACATAGGCCTATTCAATAACCTTTTGCTTAGGCCTATTGAATTTCTGCATTTAGTTTATTGAACAGTTTTGTATGACAGACAGAATTGAAACACTGTTCAAATCAGTCAACTGCTCAAAATCCGTTAATTTTTTTAATTTGAGCCACCTTTAATCAAAATGATATAGGCCTAAATGTAAAAATTACAGCCGTTTTCTGAAAGAGGAAACAACCTTAGCGGCGGTCGATGTCGACGACTCATCGTTAGCGTTTAACGCATGTTTTGGTTCGCATGCAGGCGATTATTGAGCATAGAATTGCTACGATAATACTCACATTCTTTGTTGGAATATTTGCCAAAGAATGTATCACTAGTTTTAAGTATGAGCCTTCCATTTAAAACGAGTTTTTCTGTCTCTGATTCCATTTTAATCAGATCTAATTAACGCGAACGATTAATGCGTTAAAATTTTTAATCGCAAAATTTTTTAACGCGTTAATCGCACGCGTTAACGCGATTAAATCAACAGCCCTAAATTTTACTATTAGACTTAAAAATTACAATAATCATAAATATTGATTTTTGTCTTTTGCATGTGTGAGGGGGGCCCAATTGTGTGGGGGCCCTGCATGGTCAACCGAACATGTCGAACAAGCTTTAGTGCGGCCCTGACCATCGCTCAACACCTTGTATTGTCCTCAACGCCATTGTCATCTCAATGCATGGGTGGCCTGTGATCTTGGCTCTCACGTCTTTCCGGTTTCCAAGTGTACTGGTAAGGCGTCTTCCACCAGGAGTCGATCCACCTGATATCTGCTGCCGGAGCAAACAGACACGTCTTGGTCTTTGTAGGCCTTCACCATGCATCCATGGTATACACGCATAGATATGTGTTTAATAGGTGCATGAAATGCCAGGTGGAGCGCCTCTCCCGTGGTGCGAACTATATATAAGTAATTGCGGCAAAGAGACATAATCATACAATCAAACATACAGACAGTCAGACAGACAAACAGATCATGTACACATACACATGCACTATAGAAGCACAGAGCTATATTTATGGGCATCATAATTTATGTCGTATTATAGACATAATCGAATACAGCCTATAGCCTGACTCTCCCACTGTCCGTATACTCTGGCAGTGCCATGGTCTCAGGCTTGGATAAAGTCGATCGCGTCAGCCAAGAAATCCCAAAATCCTGGTCTAGCGAAATAAGGGTTCTCTTTCGCCCTTTAGTACGGGCCAAGCTAGTGAGAATACCACGAGTCCATGCACGACCAAAGCTGCAACATAATTATAGTATAGCTTGTAAATTGTAATACCCTGTATAGCTATACTACATAGTGAAGGTTCTACAGATTTGGGAAGATGGTAGTTGGTATACATGCAGTTGCAGTTTAACGTCACTGTGTGGTAACAAGGACCATTAGCGACGCCCTCCTCCTTTATTGAAGCTTGGGACTGGCACTGGCAGAGTGCAACCAGTGGCGGAGCTAGATTTGGGAAGAAGCAAGGACCTCGATTCGAATATAAATTGTCTGTTAGCACTGGAATCACTTCTACCAGCGAGGCTATAATTATTTTGGTGCCATCAATTCGTGTTTTCTCTGTCAATAACATGCTGAAACATTCACCTGTGATATCAGCCTCTCTCCGTCTCTGTCTCGCTTTCAGTATCTGTCTGTCTGTCTGTTTGTCTGTCGTTTGTCTGTATGTCTATCTGTCTGTCTGCCTGTTTGTCTGTCTGCCTGTTTGTCGTCTGTTTTCTATCTGTATCTGTCTGAATACCACGAGTCCATGCACGACCAAAGCTGCAACATAATTATAGTATAGCTTGTAAATTGTAATACCCTGTATAGCTATACTACATAGTGAAGTCTGGGTATGACGTTAAACTGCAGCCGCGTCCTGGGTATGACGTTAAACTGCAGCCGGCAGGTCCTGGGCATGACGTGAATCTGCATCCGGCTATGGGTTAGCCTAAAACAACCCCCTGCTCCTGCAGGGTATGGGACGAGGTGGTTAGGCGGTATGTTCTCGAACCTACCTCAAGCCGCTTCGTAGCGACCTTGGACAAGTTGCTCACCCATAATTGTCTCAGAGGAAGGCAATGGCAAACCACCTCTGTATCCTGCCAAGAAAACCATCATGGCGAGAGGCGAAAGTCGCTTGTCATGATGGTCGCTAGGGCTCTACGAGCCGAAAGCACTAACTAACTATCTGTCTGTCTGTCTGTCTGTCTCTGTCTGTCTGTCTCTGTCTCTGTCTCGCTTTCAGTATCTGTCCGTCTGCCTGTCTGTCTGTATGTCTGTATGTCTCTGTCTGTCTATCTGTCTCTGTCTCTCTGTCTCTGTCTTTTTCTTTTTCTCTCTCTGTGTGCCTCTTTTCTGCAAACGTTTGAAGACCATTTCGTTTCTCAGTGGTTTTGCTATAGGTCGGGAGTGCCTCTGATGACTCTTACTCAAGTGGCGCTATATAAAAGTGTAATTACCGTTGCCATTACCCCCTGACCAATCATAAAATGTTACTGCGTGTCTAACAAGTCCGCGAATATCTGTATACACAGCAGTTGAGACGATGAGAAACCAGCAAAGTTCGAGCATATATCTATAGTGACATAGTCTATAATAATATTGGAGCTGTCGGCCTAAATGTTCCAATGAATATCACGCATATAAAAAGGGCTGACACTGAAGGCATGCTCTTAAATTGACATAAAGGAAACAAATATCACGCTCACCTAAATACCATGCACAGACAGAATGAAATAGACCTACGGTGGTCGAGTAGGCCCTATAGACAGGCAGACAAACAGGAAAGACAGACAGACACACAGGCAGACAGACAGACAGAAAAGACAAAATGAGAGCGAAACACATTGAACGAGAGAGTTAGTTGATGAAAGAGAAAAAAGATAAGACTATTAGAAAATCACGAATACAAACAGAAATGGAAACGAAAGAAACGAGCGCGGGTTATATTCAGATATATGAACACAGGCGGAGGGTGGGAGAGAGATAGAGAGAGAGAGAGAGAGAGAGAGAGAGAGAGAGAGAGAGAGAGAGAGAGAGAGAGAGAGAGAGAGAGAGAGATAGAGAGAGAGAGAGAGACAGACAGACAGACAGACAGACAGAGAGAGACAGACAGAGAGACAGAGACAGAGACAGAGACAGAGAGACAGAGAGAGAGAGAGAGAGAGAGAGAGAGAGAGAGAGAGAGAGAGAGAGAGAGCAATGAGAAACGGGAATAGAAATCATACACAGTCATATATATTAAACGCCAATGTAGATGAAGAAGACGCGACGAGAAGGAAAGGAAGAGAGGGGAGGGAAGAGAGGAAGGGGAAGAGGAAGGGGAAGAGAGGATTAAGGGGAAGAGAGGAAGGGGAAGAGAGGAAGGGGAAGAGAGGAAGGGGAAGAGAGGAAGGGGAAGAGAGGAAGGGGAAGAGAGGAAGGGGAAGAGAGGAAGGGGAAGAGAGGAAGGGGAAGAGAGGAAGGGGAAGAGAAGAAGGGGAACAAAAGATGGGGAAGAGACTGAGTCTGACCGCAGAGTAAATGGATTTAATCGGAGGATGCTGCATTCCTTTCACACTCCTTTCATCTCGATCTGCGAACCAGCAGACATCCGAATAATAATGATGATGATTATGGACCATTGCACCAAGGCAGAGAGGCGTTAGACGCGCGCTTCGTCTAATATATTATGGCGGTGTCATGAAACGGAGGTGGGTGGGTGGGTGGGATACCTCGAGAGGACGCACGGTGGCCAGGGCGTAAGCATCCAGCGTCAGATCGGTCGAGCGAAGATCTAAGTCTACCCCTACGGGCCCTCCTCCATCCCACCTATTCTTCGTCTGGTCTCTTCTATTTCAATAACTCCAACTCAATTATACCTAAATTGTTTGCGCATCAAATGATATCTAAACCACACCAATAATTTGCACAAAACCACCAACTTTTTTGCGTCAAACGAAGGCGATCCTAAATTTAAAACTTCGGATGCGTTAGGCTCCGTTAGTAGGCTACATGTTCTAATAATTGGGCCTAGTGATGATAAAGACACTTATGACAACAAAGGCCTTTGCCCCGGCAGAAATTATATTGGCACGTTACAGCTTAGATTTGTTCTAATTAATTCTAACCTGTTCCGTGCTATTTGTTCCATCCTGGATTATATTCCATATTAAATAGTGCTTATGACACCTGTAAGGTCCATTTTCTCCTGTTGAAGCCAAAGCTTCGGTGTGCTGTTTAGGCCTACTTCTCTCAGTGGTATTAATATGTTCATTTGTTATACTAATTAGCCTACATTATTGACTTATTACGCGAGCAATGACATATACGTGTGAAGATCAGATTCGGAGATTCAATCAGAGTCTGCCAGCACTCTCGAACCAGCAGTCGTTAAATGACATATCCAGCGTGCAATCGTATAACCTATCGCCACCTGCGCAATTTCTATGCTCTTGACAACCGTCTTCCGCGCGTAAGTCAGCCATTAGTCGTTCCTTAGCAACCGCTGAATTAGCCTCACACGGTCCGTTATCGTAATATAATTATTGGCCTGCGTATAAACGTAAGCACGGTATCTTAGCGGCGCCTTACTGCAACATAGGCTTCATTATTCTACTGTCTGAAGTATACCTATAAGTCCTGTATACTTAGATGCTTCAGATTGCATCGTTGTAGGCCGATATATATATATATATATATATATATATATATACATACATGACATTGAAACAAATTGGAGGATGTGTTTCTGTTTGCATTGACGCCTTTCATAATATTATTATATCAGACGATTTCTCGCCTTTGACAAATCTTTTCATCGTAATCTGGATGACGTATGCTGCGACTTACATTAATCCAATTAATGCTTCTCACCGATGCACCCCCAGCTCCCCCATAAAACGCCGTCTATAATAGACGAAGATTCCTTCTCGCGCTCTCTTTCGTCCGAATAATCTTCTATTTCACGACATCAGAATATTTGGACGACCATGGTTAAGAAAAGTAATAATATCCACCGATCCATCACCATAGAGTTGTGTGATTGTCTGTAAGCTGTTTCTCTCTCCGTCTCACTTTTTGTCTGTCTCTGTCTCTGTTGGTGTTTCTGTTTCTGTCCCTGTCTGTCTCTTTGTCTGTCCGTCTCTGTCTGTCTGTCTGTCTGGGTCTCTCTCTGTCTGCCTATGACTCTCTGTCTATGTCTCTGTCTCTGTCTCTATCTCTGTCTGTGTCTCGGTCTGTCTGTCTGTCTGTCTGTCTGTCTGTCTGTCTGTCTCTCTCTCTCTCTCTCTCTCTCTCTCTCTCTCTTTCTCTCGCTCACATACGCCGTTAGCCCACTCGATCGTATACACCAGTGGTTCCCAACCTTTTTTGTCGTTAGGGCCACTTTTTCTAAGTTGGAGGATACGAGGTCACTTTTTCTTAGTCGAAGGACATTAGGGGGCCACAAGGCTGAAATTTAATTAACTAAAGGCGTATACAATTGTTGTAGTTGATTCAAAATAGAATGTTTGATGTTATTTATAGACGTCAAAATAAAATAATTTGTAATAGAAAATAATTAGATCTATGTGTTCTATCCTGTCCAAATTATCAATTTTTTTAATATATTTTTGTTAATTCTTTGAGAGATGAGGGGTCATTTTCTTAGGTCAGGCGGGCGACTTTTGGCCCGCGGGCCACGGGTTGGGAACCGCTGGTATACACCCACCGTAGGACAATTAGTTCAATCTGAAATACTTTATATGTCTTTTGTCTTCAGCCAGACAGCATAACATAACATAACATAACATAACATAACATAACATGACATGACATGACATGACATGACATGACATGACATAACATGACATGACATAACATAACATAACATAACATAACATAGCATAACATAACATAACATGACATAACATAAACATAACATAACATGGGTTTAAGTGGTTCAGAAGACGCTGGGTCTGTGTTAGAACCACTGCAAATTAACCTGGAACATTTAATAGCCCAATTTTCCTATCATCATCATCATCATGAACCGTGGGCTCAACGCCCGTATAGGTGTCTGACGCCATTTTAACCATGTTCTTCCATTGTTCTCTTTCCAGTGCGATGTGGCTCAGCTTCTGCAGTGATGTTCCGCACCAGTCTATTAAATCATCCGCCCATTCTCTATGAGGTCGCCAATTTTCCTAGCTTTCTTTTAAATGCTGAGACCGTGTCCACCGACACAGTGCTATCATCTAAACCGTTCCATATGCCTACAACTCTAGCACTGAAGAATTTCTGTCCCAATGTTCCTTTCGGCTTCTTAAACAATTTGTACTTATGACCCTGAGTTGCTTTGTTTGGTGCTAATTCAAAGAATTTCTCCCAACCCAGTGCTTCTTTTCCAGTAGTGATCTTGTATGCCTCAGTTAGATCTCCTCTGCTCCTCCGTCTCTCCAATGTTGTTAGCCCACACTTTTCCAACCTCTCTTCATAGCTCAAATCTTTGTAACCCCAAATCTAAACCATCTTCGTAGCTCTTCTCTGCACTTTCTGCAGTTTTATATCAATGTCCTGCTTCGGGTACGGATTCCATGCCTGAATGCAGTATTCCAACTGTGGCCTACCCGGTGATTTATACAACCTCAGTATTGTATCCTTGTCTCTAGTAACTATTGTCCATTTTATTATGCCTAATGTTGAAGTTGCCAAAGAATGGTTTGCTGTAATACCTGAATATTGGAGAATATTATTATTACCTCACTTTACGTTGTCTCTTGCCTTGTATTAGTACTTTTAAGTGAGAGAAATCTTTTGTGTTCATACTTTAGTTATAGTGATACTGGCATATACACATAGCGTCTAATCATGCGCCTATGTTACTTGATTGACTGGTCCTTTATTTGGTGTTACATTCATAGGCCGCCATTATCTGTCCACGGACAATCGGTTCTCATTGGTTTAACATTTTACGGAAATGTAAATTGTTCAGTGTAGGATATAGTCAATTCACTGTTCACATAGTCTAAGCACGCATAGCCTATCTTCAAGATTGTCATAATGAATTTCATCTATACGGCTCTAAGGTGTCTATATGACTCTATAGGTGATCGTACTTATATCGGTGTCATCAAAAGTGGTAACTAACGGCACGCCGACAAAAGCGCGCAGGACAAAAGCGCGCAGACAAATGCGCGCAGACAAATGCGCGCAGCGACATATGCGCGCAAGACAAAAGCGCTAATCGACAAATGCGCGCAACAGGAACAATGAAATGGAAATTCCATTTCACCTATAGCGAACCTTCATCCAGCTTCTATTTCATCTATAGAGAACCTTCATCCAGCTTCCATTTCTCTGACCTTCATCCAGCTTCCATTTCTCTGAAGGCGTATATTTTCGTCGTCACGATCGATAGGCTGCGGCAAGAGAGAGGTCTTGAACCTTACGCCACATGCTCTTGTTCATCTACTTTTAACAACCGTCTCTGACGATGTTGTGGTTATATTAAATGGTCATTCTAATACTCGAAATTTCGATTTCATTGTTCCTGTTGCGCGCATTTGTCGGTTCGCGCTTTTGTCTTGCGCGCATATGTCGCTGCGCGCATTTGTCTGCGCGCATTTGTCTGCGCGCTTTTGTCCTGCGCGCTTTTGACCGTGCACCGTAACTAACATATCCACTTCTATGCTAACTGACCTCCTCTTCGAAGTGTTGTTCTCTGATGTCCGTTCTATACACTTAACTTAACGATTCTACATCCAACAGTAGTCATCTAATGTAGATCTGGATTCGCGTTGATTTCTACTTTCGGATACTTTCAAAGTTTTCTGCTGTTTTCTGTCGATGGATCTACTTTTCTCCCTATAGTTGAAAAGTTCGTCTTGTAGGTTATCATTTCGGACAACTGCCCAACTCACTTGGCTTGTACTTATGCGTTAATATACCTCAATCGTCAGCCTTGAAGGACAGCCATGGCTACAGCCTACAGAAATTCAGCATGCAGGTCGCGTCAGGGGTCATATGGAAGTTGTTCAGCAGGTCGAAGAAATTAAATGTGAATAATAAAAAGTGACGAAGGATTTCTGGCCGGTCATAAGAAGGCAGGTCTGGAGTAAAATTGGCAGTATGTCAAATATGTCTTTTAAGTGAAGACATCTGTAATCCATATGTAGTTCGATATGACCTATGGCTGACTGAGAGTGATGCCTATAAGGCATAGCCTGTTCTGATCGCTGTCGAGTAGCCTAACCGCTGACCTGGTTGCGGTGTATCAACCCCCGTGTGATTCAACAATAAACGAATATAAACTATCACGGTCGTCAATGATGTGCATGGTAGCAATAACTCACATATCGAGCAATGGTGAGTATTATGGTGAAATTAGATTAATCGTGAGTGTTTATCACAATATCACATTTATGTAGATGATAATAGCGACGATGACGATGACGGTAGTGATGGCAGCTTACCGTCGACATGGAAAATCCGAGACCAGTCTGGACAAGGGCGAACATGATGAACGCTCTAAGTGGCGCCATCGTCCAGACATTCATGATGACGAAATCTAACCAGCAATCAATTGATCGATCGATCGATTGATTGATCTTTGCATTGACTGATATCGATCAGAATCCAAATCTTTTCGTATCCTATCTGCACCGATATGAACTTTTTTAATCCAGTAAAAGTTATAAAACAAGACTAGTAGAGTAATAGACTATATTATACTATCATTTAATGACTAAGCTATAATAATTTATGTATACATTTGAGCGCTACTTTAACGTTTTTTCTTGTTAATTTTCTTGTTTTTTAAACTCTTCTGGTAGAGATATATTGTTGAGTGCTGTTCTCAGCGTGCGTGTTAATTAAATAGCATTTTCAACCGCATTTATTTTCGGCTAAAGTTCACAAAGAATCTCCATATTCCGTCTTAAATCGACCTTTTGGGTTGTCTCCTTCTAGTTCCAGACACGAGACGGAGCTTATGCCACCCTCTGTTGCCGTCGTTGTCGTTGTTGTCTAATGGTCGATGTTGCTGTGTTGTCTGTTGTCAGTCGTTGGTGGCTGAAGCGGCGGACGAGAGAGAGAGAGAGAGAGAGAGAGAGAGACGAGGCCGACTTCAGCCGAACGATGCCGAACGATGACGAACGATGCCGAACGATACCGAACGATGCCGAACGATGCCGAACGATGCCGAACGATACCGAACGATGCCGAACGATGACGAACGAATCGTCGGAACAATCAGCGACGCAGCGTTTATAAGGAGGCGACGAACAACGTCCGTTCTGACGAGACGGCGGCAATAGCGCACATGGTGTACACACGCGCATGTCGAACAAAAGCGTATACATACATACATACATACATACATACATACATACATACATACATACATACATACATACATACATACATACATACATGCATACATACATACATACATACATACATACATACATACATACATACATACATACATACATGCATACATGCATACATGCATACATGCATACATGCATACATGCATACATGCATACATGCATACATGCATACATGCATACATGCATACATGCATACATGCATACATGCATACATACATACATGCATACATACATACATACATACATACATACATACATACATACATACATACATACATACATACATACATACATACATACATACATACATACATACATACATACATACATATATACATTCATACATACATACATATATACATTCATACATACATACATACATGCATACACTCATACGTGTATTATATTCGCCATCTATACATATCTAAACATCTCGTCTCGTCTCGTCTCTTCGTGTATCTTCACTCCTCTTCTATCCTATATCTCTTGCTCTATTTGTGTTTGTATGTGTGTGTGTGTGTGTGTGTGTGTGTGTGTGTGTGTGTGCGTGTGTGTGTGTGTGTGTGTGTGTGTGTGTGTGTGGTGTTTGTGTATGTGTGTGTGCGTGTGTGTGTGTGATCGTCTTATGTTTTACATAATTATATTAGGAGATCGGTGTCTTACACGATGTTTTTATGACAACGGTACATGCCTTTGCTTATGTCTTCGCGCGCATTGACTTTTGTGATTAATTTCCTACAAATTTGACTTCCTGAGTTTCGCCCTTAAATCCGTCTTAAACTCTGCAGACAATGCCAGACATGAACTCATTGCAAGCACGATTGCACGTCTACTCTGTAGTCTGTAATCACACATCTCCATGTATGCATGTAATCACACATCTCCATGTATGCATGTAATCACACATCTCCATGTATGCATGTATACATGATTGATGATCTTCACTGCCTCCTGGTCTCGGCTCGCATCAGGTATATATACAGGGTCCTGTTCTTAGTTACAAAGTCCAGCAGGGTTTAGCGGCCTAAGTACCTCTGCGACTTGATGCGTAATGAAACCGGTCTCTGGACGATCTTCTCGCCCCATATATAGCTCTTCGTTCTGCTGACCGGTTTGATCTCTTTGCACCGCGGGCGAACTTCATTTGCCCAGCATCGGGCTTTCGCTGTTATGGATCCCTTTCACTATGAAACCACCTGCAATTCGTGAAAGGATTATGGAGAGGATTTCACCTGCATCTCTCTGCTTATATATAGACACCGTTCTCTTTTCACCCATGGGATGTAGCCTACCCGCGGCTGTCACGCCGAGAGCGCCTCTGAATGGCTCACGGTGAAAAGCGCTTCTTAGTTATTGTTTATACTAGACTAGATGTGTAACCCGGCGTTGCCCGGGAAATTTAGGGTTTTAAACACTACTCCACTGTGGTACCCAACGTTGACCGCTAAATTTAGGGTTTTCGCCAACCCTCTAGCCCACCCCGCTTCCTCAAAAAGCCAAACGTAACCCGCCCCTGCGGGGCGCTACGGAAATTATTACTGGGCGGGTATGACGTCATGCGGCGTAGACTCTTGACTAAAAGCGCTAGTGTGATCAATTACTGATGAAATCTGTCTTAAAACGCTAATAACTTTTGTTTTAAACTGAATTAAAACCTGAAAATAGTTGAGATGACCTTATAATTTGGGTAAGAATCGATTGCAATAATTTTTGTAAACCGACGCTGTTTCATTTCCGAGCCTATTCTGCAGGGGAGAGTCAAAAGCGTGCAAACAAATAAACAAACATATGGAAAGTGTTTCGGAATTATAATATAGATTACATCAGATAAATCAGATCAGACAGGATTAGATTAGATTAGTTTATAAATGTCATGTCCTGCATTACTTGCATCTCGGTGCAGTACACTTACATTACATTACGGCCAGCGGCCTAGCTAGCTTTTCATGGGCCCGTGTGCAGAGGTCCCGTATGGGCCCCTGTTTGGCCTTGTATGACAGGTATTTTTTCGTTCTTGCAATCAAGATCACCATAACTAATCAATGGTATTTGCTATTAGGCCTATAGCATATGCAATACAACTCACTCACAGACTCACAGTCACAGAATAAACGCGAATATGTTGCACGAATGACACAGATGAAGTAAATGACACAGAAGAAAGTGCCATAGCTGAAGTGATTTCTCAGTCGAATTTGAAATCCATGACTTTGCAGACTTATCCACCTATTATTTACTAGTAGGTCTACTAGCAGGCCTACTTAAGACAATGCCATGACATCCTACAGTTTTATTTATGGCATGTTGTTCAGCAAAAATGTCATTCATTTAGAAGTCTATCAGTTCTGATCCATGATTTGCAATTTGCATACCAAAAAAACACAATCATCAATCTGTCATAGCAAGCCTACCGGAAAAACGTTTAGCAATATTTCCTGCAAGTGCAAAAATGGGGCAAACAGGGCCTCCGTGATTCCTTTGGACTCTGACCCACACGTGCTCAATTTGGTGTGTCTCTGATTTTCGGGGTGAGAGCTGGGAGGAGTTGAGAGCAGCATGCGAATTACAACAAAAATAACTTGGATCAGACAATGAGTTGTGCTGTGAAGAAGTGACAAGAAGACTTAACTGTGTGACTCTAAGAAAGACTAGCGAGGGTCGAACCACCTCAAACTCCGGCAATTCTCACCCTACCCTGGTTGAGGCAGATGTGAGGTCACTAGGTCTACCGTTACCGGTTACCCTGTCCAGCAATTGACCGGAATACACGAGCATGCCTGTCACAAGTATGAGGTTTCTGCAGTACACCATTTAATTACTATTGGCCTACACGATCGTGACAGATAGACGGGCATATAATTATCACAACTATCATTGATAGCACAGGCATGCCCTTATCCTTTACATAGGGAAGCGAATCAGCGAAATGAAAATCTTATGCCGATATGATTCGTTTCATGTTCTCCACTTAAAAATGTATTAGAATCTATTCTTTATTATCATTCACACACACTAACGTCATCTTGCATTTAGACCATCATGACTCGAGACGAAAACACAAGTTAAAAAGAGTTAAGTACGGTCAAGAGTTAAGTACGGTAGGCCTATATATAGTTTGCCTGCCAACAGCACGACTGAAGAAAAGTAACAAATTAGCCTAAAGCTAAAACTATATCTGTCACAAAATGATATGAATGACTAATTAGGTTAGATTAATAATTCTCTGTGGGCCCCTGGAGGACGTGGGCCCGTGTGCTTTGCGCACATTGCACACATGGTAGCTACGCCACTGATTACGGCATGTATTGGCATGAGAGCACCTGCAGATATATTCGCAAAGCGGGAGACAATTGCGCCTATAGGTTCAATTTTTTAGCCAGAGGTTGAAAATTGCAAAACAGGATATTAGGAACATGTGCATTTTTCATTGAAGCTCCTGTTTGTCAATATGTCAATTTTCAGTTGCACCTTGGGCTTCATTAGTATCATAAGTGCTTTAATGCAAAGAAACTTGTTTGAAACCAAAAAGTGATATTTAACAAACAAGTGTGAAATTTCCAGGGGTCGTGTGCCTCCTCTTGCCTCTACGTGCGGTGGCCTTTGTGTAATGGTTATATTTTAAAATTATAAACTTACATTATCGCTGAATGTCGTCATTCTGATGAGGCGACATCTTTAGGCAGCCATAGAATTATTGTTGTTGGAGTCGTCTTCGGCCAAATATGCATTGATGCCATTGAATCGTGTTATTCACTTCTGATCTTCATTCGTTCCTGCGCCTCAGTTGGGCAGAGGTGGTGACCGGGTTAGTGGGAACTGGAGTTAGTGGGACGGTATTGGTGGGGACTGGAGTTAGTAGGCGACTTAGGTTAGTGGGGACGGGTTCAGTGGAAGACTGATGTTTATGGAAACTCGGGTTAGCGGGGACGGGGTTAGTGGAAGCTGGGGTTAATGAGGGTGGAGTTACAATGTAGCTGGGGTTAGTAGGGACGAAGTCATGGTGGTTTGATCATGAGGCGAAGAAGACGTCAACCTTACACGGACGTCTGTAGAAAACTTAAACTGCATGCGCCAAATAAATATGCTGGCATTGACGTCGTAAGTCTAAATATAGGAAGTAGCACCAGAGAGAGCGCAGCAACGACTGTTGAGAATCGACAAAAGGGGGCAGCACATTCCAATTTGGCTGCGATTGGCATGGAAATATCCAACTGCTGCTGCTGCTGCTGCTGCTGCTGCTGCTGCTGCTGCTGCTGCTGCTGCTGCTTCTGCTGCTGTTGTGATCGATGAAGCCAATCAAAATCATTTGTACAACATACACAAGAAGACGCAAACCTTCTCCATCCACGAATCTCATTCACGTTCTGCAGCGTGCGCCAATTTGCACCAATTCAAAATTTTAAGTAGGTACGAGCACTTGTTATAGCGCCCACTCAAGATTTATACTCAGAGGCGCTTCCGACTACAGCGCGGACACTGAATCGGAGCTTCGCGTCAAAGCGCGTGAGCAATTGCGAGTGAAAGACTTGCTCAGGGTCCGTATACGCCGGCGGACTGAGGTGGATTCGAATCCGTAACCTTCCAGCTCTAAGGCATCAAACATACCCCTGCACCACCGAGCCCCACAATGTACACGGTAGGGCCACATATATTGTATACGCATGACTATTATGGAGGTCGTTAGGTATAGACAGGCAGATTAGCATGTGCATATATCGTATGCTTATGCATGCATGGCACACACATATTATGCATGCTTGAATAATAAGATAGCACACTTCGTAACATTTGGAAGGCTTGTTGTGGTAGGAATATGCCTTATATATATATGTATATATGTATAGAACTTGTTTAATCAATGCAAAATTGAATGCACGAAGGTCAAACGACAGATGTCAGCACCAGACCAACATCAGACCGGAAGAGAACGAACGGACTAAGTATAAAGACAAATCGTGGAGAATATGGAGAAGAGATTGATTACACCAGTGACGACAGATTTCAATCCATGCTTCCATGGAAGGGACCTGGAAACGGGGCTCTTCCATCCGAGTCGTCTTCCATCCATGCAAGAAGACACGCACTCGACCGCGATACTGTGATTTAAGACTTCATAAGGAAATACTGGTTGAGAATTTATTCGCAATTTGGCTTTTGATACATGAACCAGGATCGAAATTCCGATTGGTCCAATGCTGATATCGACCATGCAGCCTCACGACTAGGTTTATAGAACCACAACTCAAAACTGGTCGTGTGTCGTCGGTCCACAATTGCTGACAGGTGTCACAATAACAATCTTCCTATTCTGTTCATTAGAGGATTTTTATATATAGCGCTGCTTCGAGACAGTCTAAGCAGAGAGTAAGTGGACTCGCCATAAGTGACATAAATTTGTTCTGTTTGAAATACGAATACCTGGTAGGTGGGATTTGGCTATTTTAGGCCTGCGTAAATATGAATTGCCTTTACGTCTGTAAAATGTGATTTAAAAATTCTTACTTCTGGTCAAGATACTGGTCAAAAGATTTAGGGCGGTCTTTTTGTAGCTCCCGTTATTTGGCGACTTTGGATCTTAAAGAAATCCTTAAATTGTTCTTTAGACACGATTTGAAGTGATCAGCTGCAGTCTTCTCCGCTCTGAACCTGCAGGCTCTGCTTTTTTAACTCTAAACTGAATGCACGAAGAGAATATAAAAACGACTGCTATGATCGTCAAGGTGCGCTTTCCCCCCCTCCCCCTCAAAACAGAGACGGTATATATATATAGGCCTATATGTAATGTATACACAATAAAATCAGAGGAACGCGTTAAATATAATTATGGAAGGTGCAGAGAGGCTCGCTAGAATGCGAAATTTAATAGATGCTTATTAGTAAACCCGGTTTAGAAGATAATTTGATGTTTAATATAATATACAGACACTTCACAAGACAATGGATCGAATAACGTCGCCTTTTTGATGTGTCTCTGCAAGGATCTTTGCCATAATAACCCAATATAAATATATATATATATATATATATATATGTGTGTGTGTGTGCGCGCACGTGTGTACTCCAGCGCCTTTGCAATATTCTGCATGGACAGACGTTGTGCAAATATTGAGATGCATATAATATAGGCCTACGGTACAATACTCCACATCGTTATCATGTGAATGGCACAATAGAGAAGTGAAGATAAACCAAAAAGAAGTCTCAAGATTTCTGGGAAACTGAAGAAGATGGCGTGGCATGCAGGTGTCCTAGATTAGCTACCAGCAGGTGCGAATGGCTTACAGGCACATTATAGATTATGCACGTATACATGTATACAACTATACATGTACAGGGTGGGCCAAAAAAGACCCCCCTACGTTTTTTGCCAATATCTTGGCCAGAAGTAAGAATTTTGAAATGAAATTTTACTAGCTTAAAGACAATTCATATTTACACATGACGGCGAGATTTTATCAAAATATTTCAAACAGAGCAAAAGTTATGCCACTATTATGGAGGCCACCCACCGTTTTTTGACGATTCAGAAACGTAACGCAACAAAAACTAGGTTTTTGCCAATATCTTGGCCAAAAGTAAGAATTTCGAAATGAAATTTTACAGGTTAATAGGCAATTCATATTTACATACGTTGGCCAGATTTCATAAAAATATTTCAAACAGAACAAATTTATATCACTTTTAGTGAGACCACCCTACATTTTTTGATGATTTAAAAAAGTTAAAAAAACTGTGGGTGGCCTCACTAAAAGTGATATAACTTTGTTCTGTTTGAAATATTTTTATGAAATCTGGCCAACATATGTAAATATGAATTGTCTATAAACCTGTAAAATTTCATTTCGAAATTCTTACTTTTGGCCAAGATATTGACAAAAACCTAGTTTTTGTTGCGTTACGTTTTTGAATCGTCAAAAAACGGTGGGTGGCCTCCCTAAAAGTGGCATAACTTTTGCTCTGTTAGAAATATTTTGATGAAATCTGGCCATCATATGTAAATATGATTTGTCTTTAAGACTGTTAAAATTCATGTCGAAATTCTTACTTTTGGTCAAGATATTGGCCAAAAACCCAGGGGGGTATTTTTTGGCCCACCCTGTACATGTATATGGCAATTACGCGAAGGATCGTGCACGACTGTTCAGAATAAGCCAGTCGTATACAGATTTCAACGATTGCGTGCAGTATGTATTGAATATGGCGACTTCCTGCTATAGAACCTGCCATTGTTCTCGTGTATATGCACACGAGATCATGCCATGCATAGTTAGAGAGTGATAGGCCTAGGCCCTTGTTGTCAGAAGGAGCTGGGGGAATGAAGATGTTGCAGTTTACACGAGCATGAATGAATGCATGAGAATACTAATTAATTAATTAAGGAATTTATATTGCGCGCCCTAAGGAAGCATACTCAGAGGGTCTGCACTTCAGTCTTCAAACGACAAGAATAAGTCTTAAGGATCGAGTAAATGAAACACCCTATAAATTATATATATATATTATATATACACTGTGCCCCATAAAAAAACACACCAAAAAACTTTGTCATGAAACGCATGCAAGTCTAATGTTAAATAAGAAAAAGTAATGTTTCATTTAAGAAGATGTTCGAAGTGATGTCCCTTCGCTTGAACGCAGGCTCTCAGCCTTGGCCGCCACTGTTCAATAGCTTTGTCAATGACACTCTGCTTCAACTGTGCCCACACAACGATGAGGCGCTCCTTCAACTCGTCGATGTCCCGTATTGCTGTCTGGTAGACGCGTTCCTGTATTAGACCCCAAATTCTGTAGTCAACGGGATTGAGGTCTCGTGAGTTTGCTGGCCAGAGTTCCGGTCCAATGAAGCTTGGTGTTTCACGTCGCAGCAACGCAATGGTGTCCTTTGCGCGATGTGCTGGGACGCTGTCCTGCTGGAGAATGAATAAGTCGCTTGACATCCTAGTCGCCTAGTCTGCGTCACTGCCTCTAACAGCAACCACTTCTGTGAGTAAGTAAAATGTTAAATATTTTGTGGCAAAATTATTTGAGAAACAACGTACAAACTTTTATTACAATTGGCTTAGTTTTATAGAAGATTTTTGAAAAGTTTTTTGGTGTGTTTTTTTATGGGGCACAGTGTATATATAATTTATAGGGTGTTTCATTTACTCGTTTCATTTACTTACATTTTATTCCCTCTGTCTGGAATGGTAGCGTATACACTGATTGTTACCTATATATATATATATTATATATATATAATTATATATTATATATATATTACATATATATATATAGGTAACAATCAGTGTATACGCTACCATTCCAGACAGAGGGACCAACACAATCGAGAGAGCACAATGCCTCATGCAGGTTGAAGTGCTATAGCACGAGGAACAGAAGGGTCCCCGCTAATGGCAACGTTAAGGGCTCTGCAACCAGCATAGAAGATTTAGACCGTATAATGTTGTTAATAATTATGTTATACACGAATTAAATGAGCTGGGTGTCAAGAACTGAACCCAATTATTTTGCTCATGAACCTAAGAAGAATGAAGGTTTAAATTGCAACAGACCCCCATGCAAGGCAACGAAAACACTGCATGGAATGAGTATATATAAAAGGCGTTTCTTGTTCAGTCAGCTCTAGAATTAACGTTGAAAAGAGAAGTGTTTATGATTTTCATTTCCCGTGGCTTTGGTGTGCATTTAACCATGAAATACTTCAGAAATCCGGTCTCTTTTTAGCCTAACAGACTTGTAGGTTAATTGTGACAGGCAGGCAGAATCGTTGTGTCCACCAGTATTATGGCAGTATATATATATATGCGTAAATCTGGTTGTCAATAATAGTAGGCATATGTAGGCATTGGCTGTGCTGCACTAATTCCATAAATTTCCTCTCTTGTGGTGATATCCATTTTTGGTATCGCAGATCAATAAATATAATCTCTTGGCATGGACTCACCAGTACGAAGTGATCTGCTATTATTTCTTCGACATGTGAGACTGCATGGATATCACGATACACGCATATTTGCGCATTCTCGCGTATTTATATAGGCATAATAGGCTACATATACAGTGAAGAGTCATATAGTTTTTAATTGGTTTAATAACTAATCTTCAGTTGAAAATGACCGGTCAATTTCTGTCGTCCTCTGTTATAGACGTCGGTCGTCTGTTATGGCAGCAGCAATGGAACCTCGTCTTCTTCTTCTGCTGCTGCTGCTGTCGTATTTACGTATACAGCGATGACGGCGATTGAAAGAGAGGAGACGGAAAGTGATTGGATGATGAGAAGAAGAAGAAGAAGAAGAAATGCCATCGAAATCCCAATTCATCTCTACTTCCATTCAACGCTCGATTAAATTAAACCATCACCATACGGACATACATCCACTAATAAAACACAGCAGCGATATGTGTGTGTAGGTTTATGTAGGTGTGTGTGTGTGTGTGGATGTGTTTTTTGTACGTCTGTGTGTGTGTTCGTGTGTGTATGTGTATGTGTAGGTGAGCGTATGTGTGTGAGCATACGAATGTATGCGCATATATGCCAGCTCGATATATAGGCTAGATGTGTGTATAGGTTCATCCATGCGTGCGCGCGCATGTGCCTGTTTTATGTGTGTCTGCGTGCGTGCATGTGTGCATGTGTGCATGTGTGCATGTGTGCATGTGTGTGCCCGTGTGAGTGCTTGTGCGTGTGCGTGTGTGAGTGCATTCGTGTTTTACTCGTTTAATGAATGATGTAATTTGATTCCGTGGAGATCATCGTTTCTTCGTTGGATGTTGAGTTGTTGACTGAACTCTGAAGAGGTCCGACAATTGCATTGCTCCTGCGAAGCATCCGAATGATTGAGATCAGTGATGATGATGATGATGATGATGACGATGACGATGATGAAGATGATGAAGATGATGAAGATGATGAAGATGATGACGATGATGAAAATGATGAAGATGATGACGATGATGAAAATGATGATGACGGCGACTACGACGGCGACGGGACCACGACGACGACGACGATGATGACGATGATATCGTTGACGACGACGACAATAATGATGATGATAGTGATGAAGATGATGAAGATGATGACAGTGATGATGTTGACGACGACGAAGATGATGATGGACCATGGACTATAAGGCAGCAGCGTGCGCTGCTCTTCGGTGACCATGGCGCAGCAATCCGTCCATATAGATCTATGCTGCACGTCCATCGGTCCTGTAATCATCTGAATAACGCCCTCTGGGAGAGCAGCAGGGGAGAAGAGATGGGGAGGGATGGGAGAGAGGAGGAGGACGAATAGGAGAAGGAGGATGAAGAAGAGGAGGAGAGGAGGAGGAGGACGAATAGGAGAAGGAGGATGAAGAAGAGTAGGAGAGGAGGAGGAGGAGGACGAAGAGGAGAAGGAGGATGAAGAAGAGGAGGAGAGGAGGAGGAGGACGAAGAGGAGAAGGAGGATGAAGAAGAGGAGGAGAGGAGGAGGAGGGGGAGGAGGAGGAGGAGGAGTAGAAAGAGGATGAAGAATAGGAGGAGGAGGAGAAGGAGGATGAAGAAGAGGAGGAGGACGAAGAGGAGAAGGAGGATGAAGAAGAGGAGGAGAGGAGGAGGAGGGGGAGGAGGAGGAGGAGGAGTAGAAAGAGGATGAAGAATAGGAGGAGGAGGAGAAGGAGGATGAAGAAGAGGAGGAGGAGGAGGAGTATGAGGAGGAGGAGGACGAAGAGGAGAAGGAGGATGAAGAAGAGGAGGAGAGGAGGAGGAGGAGGAGGAGGAGGAGGAGTAGAAAGAGGATGAAGAATAGGAGGAGGAGGAGAAGGAGGAGGAGAGGAGGAGGAGAGGAGGAAGAGGAGGAGGAGGAGTAGAAGGAGGATGAAGAAGAAGAGGAGGAGGAGGAGGAGGAGAAAGAGGAGGAGGAAGAGGAGTTGGAGGAGGAGGAGATGAAAGAGGATGGATGAGGAATGGCAGTGGTTATCCTTTGATGGTCGACTG